>JXCR01102385.1:11888-25328 GCA_002079205.1 Phalaenopsis hybrid cultivar
AGATGCTTTAAATTCGACTTGTGTTAAGAAAGGCAGAGGTAGACCTAGGAAGACTTGGGAGTAGATGTTTTAGATTCGACTTGTGTTAAGAAAGGCAGAGGTAGACCTAGGAAGACTTGGATTTATTGTATTAAAAATGATCTTAATTTATTAGAACTAAATGCAAATATGACACTAAATAGGACGCAATGGAGAAAAAGGATTCATGTAGCCCGACCAAAGTAAATGAAAATATGACACTAAATAGGACGCAATGGAGAAAAAGGATTCATGTAGCCGACCCCACATTAAAAATGATCTTAATTTATTAGAACTAAATGAAAATTATGACCTAAATAGGACACAATGGAGAAAAAGGATTCATGTAGCCGACCCCACACAGTGGGATTAAGGCTTTGTTGTTGTTGACTCAATGGAGAAAAATGATTCATGTAGCCAACCCCATTAGTGGGATTAAGGCTTTGTTGTTGTTGTTTTTGTTCAAAGACGCAATAGAGAAAAAGGATTCATGTGGCCGGCCCCACGTAGAGGGATTAAGGCTTTGTTGTTCAATGGAGAAAAAGGATTCATGTAGCCGACCCTACGTAGTGGGAGTAAGGCTTTGTTGTTGTTGCATGGAGAAAAAGGATTCATGTGGCCGACCCCACGTAGTGGGATTAAGGCTTTGTTGTTGTTAGAGAAAAAGGATTCATGTGGCCGACCCCACGTAGTGGGCTTAAGGCTTTGTTGTTGTTGTTGTGAAAAAGGATTCATGTAGCCGACCCCACGTAGTGGGATTAAGGCTTTGTTGTTGTTGTTGTTTCTTATTCATATGGCCGACCAAAGTAAATGAAAATATGACACTAAATAGGACGCAATGGAGAAAAAGGATTCATGTAGCCGACCCCACATTAAAAATGATCTTAATTTATTAGAACTAAATGAAAATATGACACTAAATAGGACGCAATGGAGAAAAAGGATTCATGTGGCCGACCCCACGTAGTGGGGTTAAATCTTTGTTATTGTTGTTGTTGTTGTTGTATGCTTTAATATTTATTTTTTTAATCATATTATACGTTGTTGTTATTGTGATAAACAGTCCATAATAAACGATCCATGATAATTAATTCCCAATTTGCAGAAAAATTTTACAATAAANAATTACATTTGTGATAAACAGTCCATAATAAACGATCCATGATAATTAATTCCCAATTTGCAGAAAAATTTTACAATAAAATTTTATATGTTGTCTTTCAAAATTGCTAGAAAACTGCAATGGATTCTCCTGATTCAGTCTTTTCTTACTTCCAAGATCTCCATTCCCCAATTTATGAAAACACTTGCCTTTACCAAAATGACTTTAGGTTGTTTGATGAAACTTAATTCATGTTGAATAGTCCATCCCAATTCAGTAAAAGACCCTTCAAGGAGTTTAGCTTCAACCGTTACAGAGATTTTTCTTTTTTTGGAGAAGATCTACCTCAAGAATTTCTTGTAGATCAACTAACTTTTGAGAAAATGGAGGAAGAATATGATCAGAAGGATTAAAACTTTTTGGGCCCAGAGAACTCAGAGAAAGAAATTTTGTCTTTTTATAATTTTTAATTTATTTATTATAATTATTTTAGTGCGAAAAAAAGAAAAATTCATTTTAAACTTTTTAAAATTTTATTTTTAACTTAGAAAAATAAGGAAAGAATATCCTAAGGAGTTATAAGTGATCAGGGTATAATTAGACACATTTTAAAATATTTTTGTATTTTTGGGATTTTAATTATTTTTAATTATTTTAAATTCAAAATAAAGCTCAAAAATCAAGCATTTTTGCAAAAATAATTTTTATTTTTCTCAAGTGCCCTTGATCATAAGGAACTCAGAAAATCACTTTTTATAATTTTCCTAAGTGTATTTAATTTAATATAATTATTTTCTTACAAAAATACAATGCTTCTTAGAAAATCAACTTTAGTGCTTAAACTTAATCAAATAATTTTTAAATTTTTACAGTGGGTATACATGATTTTATACAAAGTGTGGAATTGTTTTTGTGAATTTTAAATTAGTATTTAATTTACATAAATTAAAGTAATATGTATACATTTCATTAAATATAGAAATGTACAAAATAATTCAAATCATCATAACATTTTTCCCAAGCTTCTCCGACCAAAGGAAACCTACTAAAATTATTCCCATAATTTTCCGAGTGGTATTTTAATTCATATAATTAATTTAATTTATATAATTAAAATAAGTCAAAATAGTCATCTTAGCTTGAAAATTAAGGTTAGAAGCATAGAGATGCTCTCTGACCTTGGAAAAATCAGAGAACATCTCCTCTGTCATAAGTAATGAACCTTAAAAGTTTCAAGCCATGGTGAGTAATTCTTTATCATAATGAGTTCAACTACTCTNCTTGGAAAAATCAGAGAACATCTCCTCTATCATAAGTAATGAACCTTAAAAGTTTCAAGCCATGGTGAGTAATTCTTTATCATAATGAGTTCAACTACTCTAGAGAGTATTTAATTTATTAAAAATCAGAGAGTTAAAATATAATTTTTATTTTTAGTCCACATTATTCTCCTCGGTTCACTGAGCAAGAGCATATTTTAATTTTTGTTAATGATTTTTCAGAGAAAGATATGGATTTTTAAAGTTGTGCTATTTAAATAAATAAAATAAATTCAGATTTTTCTATTTAAACGTACGGAGCCACCTCAACTTACATCAGCTCCAAAAAGACACATGGCGCTTTGCCATTCGACGCCGCCAGACACCTTATGGCCTTGTCAGCCCGCGGTTCACGTATCATCTCTTCATCTGGCTCCATCATGACTGTCCATTGAATAGACGTGTGATTAGATGTCATCCATTCATCATCCCAAAATGAGTTAAAGCGAGAACCATTCACACTAAAACCTTAAGATCTTCATCTAAACTCAACCAAATTGCATGGGGTTTGTTTCTAAACTATCATCTACTCAAGACGAGCATATCTATATGGCTTATATGGTATGAAATACAATAAATACGTATGGAGAATAAATTTAAGCTAGGTTTATGGTTGAGGTTCAATATCTTTGTATGAGAGGGGAGGCCTCAATCAGATTGTTGTAGTAGCTTCAATTTGGTCCAACGAACCTCCAGATGAAGTCCTAGGACCCAATCAAAGTTTTAGGTTTAGGGTTGAAGTACTTATGATTGAACCTCCAGATGAAGTCCTAGGTTTAGGGTTGAAGTACTTATGATTGAGGCCTCCCCTCTCATATAAGATTTCGATCAAGCTCAACTTTTGGTGTTGGTCTAGAGCTAAGTTAGAGACTATTTGGGATTGTGCTTTTGTAGGGAATCAACTCCTCTCATAGTGGTGATGGTGTCTCCACAGTTAATTGGAGTTTGGAGGACTGTGGAGGTGTTGAAAAATATGTTCTGGTTCGAGATGAAATTTTGAACTCAAAATTGAGCTCTCACAATGGGAACAAGAGCAAGAAAATAGTGGGATTAAGATGAGTTATTAGAGAGTCTCTGAAAGAAATTGGATAATGTTTCCTCAAGGATTTTGCTAACTCTCCCCCATGGTTGTGGAGGGGTTATTTAAATAAAGGAGGCTATGGTANCTGAAATTTTGAACTCAAAATTGAGCTCTCACAATGGGAACTAGAGCGAGAAAATAGTGGGATTAAGATGAGTTCTTAGAGAGTCTCTGAAAGAAATTGGATAACGTTTCCTCAAGGATTTTGCTAACTCTCCCCCATGGTTGTGGAGGGGTTATTTAAATAAAGGAGGCTATGGTAGCTCACACAGCAAGTTGAGTGGCTAGGGTGTTGCCCAGGTTGAGGGAAGAAAAGCCCTAACAACCAATCAAGCTTAGCCAGCTCAGGTGAGGGAAGAAAGGTCGTAACTGTTTGTGCTCCCTTGGGGTGGTTGTTTCTGATGGCTGAGGTGGTGGCTGGCCAAAGTCGAGCCACCTCTGAGCTCAGGGATGTTAGGGGGTGCTTAATTATGATTAAATCACAAGGGTAACAAATGTTGGAGAAGATATTTCAAGTTTAGGACAAAAATTGGTAAAATCCCTTAAATCAAAGGGACCATTGGTTCATAGCTCTTCTAGGGTGGGCTAGGTGAGTCTAGCTTGCTCAGTAGGCCTAATTTGTTGGTTGTGGTGTCATTAATTTTATCACTTAGGCATGGCTTAATCAATTTTGGTGCATCAGTTCAATTTGGGTTGAATTGTGTTGAAGTTGGATTTGGGTTAGGTTAGCCATGACATTGAGCCCAATTTTTTGATCAATTTTTTTTGTGGATTATTGTCACAAAGAGTTTATAAAAGATTTGGAGTGGTTTTGAATTGATTTGGGTGTTCAATTTCAAGGAATTTGGACATTTTGTCAATTTGGGGATGTTGGGTTAAACTTGGGTTTTGGTTGAGCTAGAGTTGGGTNAAAAGAGTTTATAAAAGATTTGGAGTGGTTTTGAATTGATTTGGGTGTTCAATTTGAAGGAATTTGGACATTTTGTCAATTTGGGGATGTTGGGTTAAACTTGGGTTTTGGTTGAGCTAGAGTTGGGTTAATTCCAAATCAATGGTTCAAAATGGTTTAGAGGGATGTGATGAAGGTTTTTCAACATTAATTGGGTGCCAATTTTGGAGTTGGGGCATTCAATTTGGTGGAATTTGGGCATATGACTAAATTGGGGGTTTTGGTCCAAGTTGGTTTTGTGTAAATTGGGGCTTGACCATGGCTAGTTGAAGGATCAATTTGGTGTATGAAGATGTTTTAAAGAGTATATGATGCATAATTGGTACAGTTGGAAGGATTTGGGGTTNAGCATTCAATTTGGTGGAATTTGGGCATATGACTAAATTGGGGGTTTTAGTCCAAGTTGGTTTTGTGTAAATTGGGGCTTGACCATGGCTAGTTGAAGGTTCAATTTGGTGTATGAAGATGTTTTAAAGAGTATATGATGCATAATTGGTACAGTTGGAAGGATTTGGGGTTTCAATTTAGTGGGATTTTGGTTTTAGGCCAAATTAGGACCTTTTGATTTGGGTTGAAAATAGATTCAAATATGGGTCAATTGGACTTTAATTTGGTTTGAATTGAGGTTTATCATGATTAATTGGGGGAAATTAGGCCTTTAAAGGCAATATGAGGCTTTTGGTCAAAATGGGTCAAATTGGTCCAAATGGATTTAATTGAAGAGTCCAAATTGGTTTTAGGGACATATGAAATGATTTTGAGGGTTTTGGGAAAGTTTGGGCCACCATAGGTATTTTTGTAATTTTGGCAAATTTGAGGGTATTTTCGTAAATTGTGTAGATTTGGGAGGCAAAAAGCTAAGTTTGGTGTTTTGGTGGAATTGAGGTGCCAACCACTCTATTTGAGATATGGACCAATGGATTCTTTTACTTTGTGTCCTTCATGTACTCGTCTTAGCAAAACCCTAGCTTAACGTTATGGGGTCTAGAGGACCAACTACATGAGTTTCCCAAAGGGTTAAGCGATCAATGTCAACAAGTGTGGGTTTAGGGTTATGAGTGAATGTGAGTGAAAGTAAGTGTAAGTGACTAAACTTGCTCCAGACCAACACCCAAGGTCAACCTTAAGGCCAAGCAATCCTATTGGGACTCCCCTTGAGCTCCCCCATACCGACCCAACCTACCAAGTGCCAAAAGTCAGGACCAATTTGTGGAACTTCAAGTTCAACAAAGAAGAGTTTAGAATTTTTAATGGTGAGGGTTCATTTCTAGTCCTCTCAGAATAGTCAATAGGAAAGTCATATGGCTAGACCCTATGCTACTAAAGAGGAGAAAGCTAGACCTTAACCAAAAGTTAGGTCAACATAACTCAAAAAACCACTTTCTATAATTTTCTTCATTATAGTTAATTTATTATAGTTACTTTATTGCAAAAATACAATTTTACTTAGAAAATAAATTTTAGTGATCAAATTAATTCAAATGAGTTTCAAATTTTTATAGTGAGAAAAAATGATCATTATTTACAGTGTGGAATCATTTTTGTTAATTTTTTAATATTATTATATTTATTGTAATTTNGTTGCAAAAATACAATTTTACTTAGAAAATAAATTTTAGTGATCAAATTAATTAAAATGAGTTTCAAATTTTTATAGTGAGCAAAAATGATCATTATTTACAGTGTGGAATCATTTTTGTTAATTTTTTAATATTATTATATTTATTGTAATTTTAGTGAGTTTTTAGGGTTTAATTAACTACAGTAATTTACATAAACATTTAAACTTAATTTATATTTTTCCTAGAGTCCTTTGACTACATGGAACCTATCAAAACAAGTCAAATTGTGTTTTGATTAATACTTTAATTTTTATAATGATTTTAAACAAAAATAGACATCTAGGCCTGAAAATTGGGATTTCAAAGCTAGAGATGCTCTCTGACCTTTGAAAAATCAGAAAAAACCCTTATTAACATGAGGAAACAACCACTAAATTTTCATGCCATGGTGATTATTATTTACTTAATTAGAATTAAAATAGTCTAGAGGGTAGTTAATTAATTAAAAATTAGAGACACATGAGATAATTATTATTTTTATCCAACATTATTTTCCTCTCTTTACTAAGCAAGAAGAAATTTTTATTTTATTTTTATGGTTTTTCTTCACCGAGTTATGGATTTTCTAAGTTTCAACATTTATTTAAATAAATTAAATTTTATTTATCCACTTAACACAGTCAGCCGCCATGTCAACATAAGATAATTCGAAGCCCCACTCATCACCGCAATCTGACTTAGTTGCCACGCAAGCCATGCTTTATGCTCCATTCACTCATCTGATGCAATCTGGACCATCCAAATGATACACACGGGAATGGATGACATCCCTCATCATGCCCGATCTCCCTAATCTTAGAATTGACCAACTTAAAACCCTTCGATCTTGCTCGATACTCAACCAAATTACTCACGGTTTGTCCCTACAACTTCATCTAATTGATGCAAACATATATATACGATTACATGCATATGAAATATAAGTTTTCTTCATAATTGAACAAATCAAAGGCATTTTTAGTGTTTTTAAAATATACCTTTGCTCAAGAGGTGAGGCCTCAATTGGATGCTTATAAATGCTTCAATAGAATCTACCAAACCTCCTCAAAGTGTTACTTTGCTCTGGTATAAGCTCTAAGGACGATTTTGATCAAAGGTGGTGCGGCTGTGGTCTGGAGGTGGCTCGGAGGGCTTAATAGTTGGGGGTTTTGATGTAGAACTTTCTCATTTAGTATGGAGAAGCTTTTGGAAGGTTTAATTTAAATTTTTATAAGGTTTTGTGGAGTAACATTAAAAGCCTTGGATTTTGAACTAAAAATTGAGCTCTTGATGTGGGTTTTAATGGAAGAAAATGGTTGGAATGAACTCAAAGCATATTGAAGAGGCTTTCTAAGAAATTTAGAGGACTCTCCACAAGAAAATGACATCACTCTCTATTTTGCCATGGAGGGGGATTTTAAATAGAGGGGAAGCTAGGGTTCAATTAGTCAAGCTAGAGGGTGGAGAAGGGAGCTTAGTTTGAGGGTTGATCAATGCCAACAACAAATGTGGGTGAGCCACNTCCATGGAGGGGGATTTTAAATAGAGGGGAAGCTAGGGTTCAATTAGCCAAGCTAGAGGGTGGAGAAGGGAGCTTAGTTTGAGGGTTGATCAATGCCAACAACAAATGTGGGTGAGCCACATTGGATGGGTGTAATTTGGGCATGATCCCTACGGGAGGTCTTTTGAATTGAGGTTTTCCAGTGGCTAGGCTAGCCAGCAAAGACATGGGAGGCAATTAGTTGGCTCAGGGAATCCAAGCTGAAGTTTAAACGTGATTAGGATGGGGGTTCAATCACTTGAACTCAAGCTTAGGTTACTTAGCCAAAAATAGGAAGGAATCTCCTAAATAATGGGACCCTTGGTCCATGGCACCTCTAGGGTTAGGTAAGATCAATTAAGGTGGTTCTTAGTGTCAAAGTGGCTGCTTAGGTGGTTTAAGATGGGTCAAACCAAGTAGTTCCAAGTCGGTTTAGGGTTTTGGTTAAAAAATGTATGAATTGACTTGGATGTGGGTTTAAGCTTGGATAGAGCTTGAATCTAGTCCAATTGATTGGTGACTTTGGTGTAGGGTATTGTCACAAGGTATTTGAGAATCAATTGGGTGGAAAGTTGAAGGGCAATGAAGTTCAATTTGAAAAAAAATGGACTTTGGGGAAAAATTGGAGATTTTTACTTAGGTTGAATTTGGGCTTTACTTACAGCTTTTTTAAGGAAAACTAAAGGCTAGTTTTGTCTATGGGAATGTGATAAAGTGTTTAGTAAGTGAATATAGGGAAATTGGATGTGATAGGGCATTCAATTTTGTGGAATTTGAAGTGATGGCCAAATTGAGGGTTCAAATTGGGCTTGGAATTTGCATTTAAAATTGGGTTCAACTAGGCATGCCTTTGGTTCAAGATTGACTTAGATATGATAGAATTGAGTTTATATTTGAAATCAGAGAAGATGGGAGTCAAATTGGTGGAAATTGGGGGTGATTTGGAGACTTTAGGCATTTAGGGGCAATTTGGGGATTTTAGTCAAAATGTGTCAATTTGGTCAAATTAACCCCAATAGATGGTTAATAATTGGTTTTAGGGGTGATTGAAATGATTTTGGAGGTTTTGGGAAATTTGGGCCACCAAGGGCTTTTTAGTTATTTTGTGAAATTTAGGTGGCATTTTGGTAAATATGAAAAATTTTGAATTGTTTTGGGTAATTTGAGTGGTTTCAAATGGTTTGAGATGATTTTTGGATCAAATTGAGAGTTTTTTGTCAAGTTAAGAAAATTAGGGTTTTAGGGGTACTTTAATAATTTGGTGAAATTTGAGGCTAAAAGGGTCAAAACTCAGAATTTGGCAAAATTGGAATCAATTGAAGATGGAAATTATAAAATCACCCTTATGGTGCCATGAGACCATGGGAACTTCATTTTGGACCCTCCATGAGCTGGTCTTGGCCAAACCCTAGCTTAGAACTAAGGATTTGGGGGACCACCCACAAGAGTTTCCAAAATAGTAGGGTAGTAGGTTAGGCAAATTTGGTTCAGGGTTTAGGTTGTGAGTGAATGTGAAATGTTCATGTGTTTGTAAGTGTAAACCTGACCAAAACCACACCGCACAGAGCTAACCCTAAGGACAAATAGTCCTGTGAGAACTCATCTTGAGCTCCCTCTTGTTGGCTCCATCTACTAGATGCTAGAGGTTGGAATCAACATGTATAACTTCCAGAAGAGCCAAGAAAAATTTAGAATTTCTGTTGGTGACAGTTTCCATCACTAGTTTTCTAAGAATAATCAACAAGAAAATCATATGGCTAGATCCTAGGATTTCTAAAGATGAAACTAGACCTCAACTAAATGTAAAGTCAACAAATGACCTCCCAATAGGTGTGTTGTGTCAGGCGAGTACACCTCATGTATTGGTATTGACTGAAGAGATCAACAAAACCAACACAACTGTGTGAGCCAACATGCTCAGAGCATAACAAAGGAAATGTNGCAAATGACCTCCCAATAGGTGTGTTGTGTCAGGCGAGTACACCTCATGTATTGGTGTTGACTGAAGAGATCAACAAAACCAACACAACTGTGTGAGCCAACATGCTCAGAGCATAACAAAGGAAATGTGGAGAAGGTTTCCATTGGGGAGTATCAAAAGAATCCTTAACCAAATCTGAAGATTCCAAATCTCTTGTCGGGGATTGGTGGGTGTACCTTCAGATGTCAATTTTGAGGGTTAATTTTAGATCCACCAGGTGATTTGTGCTTGCCAACCCAAGTGAGGGGCTATACGATGGATTTGTAGAGATAGCCTCTAAGAAAACTAACGACTGTAGAGAAGATTCAATGTCTTAATTTTAATTTCAATTTTGATCTTGATTTTATGAAAATTTAATTTTTGAAGGNAGTGTACCTTCAGATGTCAATTTTGAGGGTTAATTTTAGATCCACCAGGTGATTTGTGCTTGCTAACCCAAGTGAGGGGCTATACGATGGATTTGTAGAGATAGCCTCTAAGAAAACTAACGACTATAGAGAAGATTCAATGTCTTAATTTTAATTTCAATTTTGATCTTGATTTTATGAAAATTTAATTTTTGAAGGNTTTTTCTTTTTGTTTTATCGAAGTTTTTGGACGAGACACTCGTGTTACTTTTCTTTTCTTTCGGGATTTCCCCAGAAGTTTTTTGAGGATTTTCTTTTACTTGAGTCTTTTTCGTCGAGTCTCTCGAGTTTTTCGCTCTTCCTCGGATTTCCTGGATGATGTTTTCTTCCAGACTTTTGCTTTTTGAGATGTATTTAGGTTTGCTATGCTTAAGGGACATCGGATCTCACGGGCGTACAAGTTTGCTTTACATTTTACAGCACTTAATTTTTCTGTTTCTACCTGTTGTTCTTCCTGTATAGCATATTTTCCTGTTTCTACCTGTTCTCCCTGTATAGCATGTTACGTTTGTCCTGTTTCTACCTGCTACTGTCTTTCATATATAGCATGTTGTACTGCTCCTATTTTTTGCCTACTACTATTTCACTTGCATGCTACTGTTCGTTCCTGCATCGCGCATTTTACATCTTATAATTTTAAACATGTTTACCTTTTTTTTACATAGGATGTTTAGAAGACTACAACCCTACGGCCGTTTGATTTGATACTATAATTGGACACCATAGAAAATTTAAACTCGTCACGTCAAGGAGCTTGGAGCTAGCGTAGTGGGCAGCACGGCCATCTTCAACAGCNACTTTGGTTCTTCTTGAGCTTGGTTTGGCTCTGGTGAGAGCTGTGTCTGTTTTTGTTTAGCCTTGCTAGGCTCGATTTGGCTCTAGTTGAGGGGTCTTGGTTTGTTTTGTTTGGTCCTTACCCGAGAGATGACTTTGCCGATTTTAATCCCTATCAGAGGGATGGCTTGGTTCTTTTGGATTCTTGTTGGTTTCGGCTCCTATCCGAGAACCTGTTTTGGATGTGTTGTGTTGTCCCTACCCGAAAGCTATTATGTGGTTGTGATGGAATGATTTGGCAATTTATGAGGCCGCAATTTGATGCTTATTTAGTGCCTAGCCGTGGGTTTGTGATGTGTTTGAATCAGTCTCCCCTTTTGGTCCTTACCCGTGGGGTCTATTGCAGGTCCTTGGGTGTGATTTGAATTTCCTGCTAGGCCTGATTGGCTTGAGAGTTGTGGATGAATCAAGTTTGACATCCCAAAAATCATATTTATTTCAGTTATCCCTTCATTTAGTTGGGGAGGCATAGCTGCCTTTTGGTGGTCCTTTTGTTGGCTTCGGCCGTGAGCCCCTTGTGCTTTGGATGGCTTCTGGTTATGGGCTTTTGTAGTTTCTCTTTGCTACCTTAAACTGTGAGCTTTATCAGTCTCTTTTGGGCCTTTTTGTTGCCTTAACTGTAAGCCTTATTTGTTGTCTTATATACTGCCTTTGGCTACGGAGTTTGGTAGCCGTTCCTTGCTCTAGTCGTGAGCCCCTTCTATCCCCATCCCTGGTTGTGGCCGAGAGCCTTGTAGGCTGTTTCCTTTTTTTTTCTCTGCTGATCCTGGCCGTGAGTCCTACCTGTTGTTCATCTCTTTGTGACGAGCCCTATTGTGAGCATTTATGTGGTTTGATAGGAAGATTTCTGTGCTTACTTAATATATGGAGTTATGGATTGAGTTGGAAGAATTTCGAATTTAATACGAGTCTGGAAATATTGACGGTGTTTTCCCCGCGTTTATTTTCCTTCGAAGTTCGGAAAATTTTAAATCTCATTTTGGGAGAACATTTAGTTGATTTGATTAATCCTACGTCTTTGGGGTTTGGAGAATCAGCGCGAATGGATATTTTGTGTTTGTCAGGAAAGATCTCGGGCCCTACATTTCCAGGTCTTTTCGATGGGAGTTTTTGAGAACTGATCCAGTCTCCTTTTCGGTGTTTTAGATGGATCAGTGTCTCCTCTCTCTCACCCCATTTTTGTTCTTTTATTTCCTTGTTTCTTGGTTCGGTTCTCGATGCTTATGTCCGATGCATAAGGGTCCACGTATAGCCTATACGTGAAACCATCAAGCAAGGTCGCAAGTAGTCGTTTTGGGGCTTACGGTGTTGATGATACAGGCACACCGAAGATAAAGCAGAAAGATACCATATCCTATAACATCAAGATCCAGGCATTTGATGAACAATAGGATATGGTATCCTTCACCGACATAAGTCTAGCGGTAGTCGGCTCGAACCTCCTCAGGTTGTTGGCAGTCCTATGCCCGGTAGTGTAATCGACTCGTGGACAACAAAAATTTCAAAAAAATAAAAAAAAAGAGATATGTTTTGATAAATCATTTTCAAATGAAGACACACTTTTCTAAGAAACAAAATGGATAACTCTTCTTTGAATGCCTAAGAAGTTGTGTATGTCAAAAACATAAATTTTAAAAATACATTTTAAAATTGGTTGTCCACCTGACGAATACCTGTTTAGGCTGGGAAATAGCCTCCTAAGTGAGGTTCAAGACACACTTCTAGACGAGTGACGGGTTCTATACATTCGGGTGACCGAGTAGCCTTCGTGGTCCCTCGAGAATAAAATATAGCTGAGCCTAGTCCCATACGAGTGCTTGCGGTCCCCCCTCATCCGATTTTTCTTTTTGTTTTATCGAAGTTTTTGGACGAGACACTCGTGTTACTTTTCTTTTCTTTCGGGATTTCCCCAGAAGTTTTTTGAGGATTTTCTTTTACTTGAGTCTTTTTCGTCGAGTCTCTCGAGTTTTTCGCTCTTCCTCGGATTTCCTGGATGATGTTTTCTTCCAGACTTTTGCTTTTTGAGATGTATTTAGGTTTGCTATGCTTAAGGGACATCGGATCTCACGGGCGTACAAGTTTGCTTTACATTTTACAGCACTTAATTTTTCTGTTTCTACCTGTTGTTCTTCCTGTATAGCATATTTTCCTGTTTCTACCTGTTCTCCCTGTATAGCATGTTACGTTTGTCCTGTTTCTACCTGCTACTGTCTTTCATATATAGCATGTTGTACTGCTCCTATTTTTTGCCTACTACTATTTCACTTGCATGCTACTGTTCGTTCCTGCATCGCGCATTTTACATCTTATAATTTTAAACATGTTTACCTTTTTTTTACATAGGATGTTTAGAAGACTACAACCCTACGGCCGTTTGATTTGATACTATAATTGGACACCATAGAAAATTTAAACTCGTCACGTCAAGGAGCTTGGAGCTAGCGTAGTGGGCAGCACGGCCATCTTCAACAGCAGAACATGTCTTCCCCAGCAAAACCATTCCTTCTCCTAGAAATTAAACAACAATCCATAGGTTTTCGAGGTTGTTTGCCTAGCGCAACATAAATCCTCCACCTTTTCTTTAGGCATTCGTATAGCTCTGCTGTAC
>JXCR01102389.1:2264-14259 GCA_002079205.1 Phalaenopsis hybrid cultivar
TATATATATATATATATATGTAAATTAAAACGTCCTTCTGAAGCGAGCGATGAGATTTTGATTCTGGTGACCGATAACTTCTTACAAGTAACTCCTCCAACCAAAAATAACACCGACAGCTTCTGGCGACTCCATTATGGGCAAGTTTTTCTCTACATTCAAATCAAGAAATATTATCTTCACACATCGGTAATGTGTCCATGTCCCTCTTGGACCAAGTTACCCTTCTTCCGTTGGCATACTTTACCCATTTCTGCCTTGGGAAGCTACAACCAACTCCTTGGACTTCAGTACTATCTATCCAATCATCTTTGAGCAGAAGGGTTCAGGAGGCCATTAAAGACTCGTCAAATTTTCATGTGGGGTTGGACCCCCAACAGGTATGTCGGTGGACTAGTTCCACCTGGGCATTATTTGTTTATAAATAGGTCTCACACTGGGTTCTAAACACTTCACATATCCCTTCAAAATTTGATTTTCTTTTCTACAAATTAAACCAAATCGTGTTGTACTGCATGCACATTAAGATTTTCCTATATTAATTAAATTTTCTACCTCTTGAATTTTCTTAAACAAAATTTTAAAAATACCCATAAATTAAGACCTGCTCGGACTACAGTTCAACCTCCAATTTCAGTGCTTGCATTAAAAATTATGAGGTTTTGACCATATAACTAACCCCAAAACTTTTTGTTTTCAAGTCTGCTGCAATGGCCTAACCAACGCTGAACTTTTCTTACAACCTGCCAACGAGCCACGAAGCCCGCAACCTTGCTCCTACCATCAAATTTGGAGCCGGATTTGAAGATCTTGAGTTCATCCTCGAGAAATCTCCGTTTGTAGTGATGAAGCTTGCCTCTCCAGAAATACAGGAACCGTCTGCAGAATTCAACTTGAACTACATTCAAGACTTCCCTGCCTGCAATAAGGTCAAAACTACTACTGTCACGACACCCACCAAACCTGTTATCCCCGCTGCTGCTAAGGGGAAAGAAGTAATGATTATTAAAGATTTGATTGAGGGATTAACTATCCAACCACCCGTGTTTGAAATTGGATCAAGCTGAAGGACTGTACCACTGAACTGAACCTAAAAAAGGAACCGTAACATAAGGGTTCAGAGGGCCATCAAAGGTCAGGATCCTGAGGAGACACCGGTTGAGGAGGAGCCTCATCAAAATGAAGAAGTGTTACCGGAAATTTATCCACTCCTATGAGGGAATAAATTCCATCCTCTGACAGATACCGATGAATATGAGAGTATCTGGAGAATCCCTACATCATTACCATCATTTCATGGACATGGTGAGGAGAGAAAGAAGTTCACTCCTATCACCTGAGTCAGTGCAGTTTTCAACAGGCTAACTACCAAAGAAGGATGTTCAGTTAGCAAGTTACTTAAACGAGTGGGACATACAATTTCCCCTCACATGAAGAAGGATATTTTGAAGGACGTGAAGTCTGTCAAACATTCTCACAAGATAACTGAAGTGCCACCTACTCGCATCCCCTTTTGGTTCTGTTTAGGGAACAGAGTTGATACTACAGTTATTACTACTGATTATACCGCCACCAGAACCGCAGACCGTTGACCGGCTAAGTCGAGACTGGGTCGGAAAATCTTACCCGTCACCCATTATAGAGATATTGCCCGAAGGCAAAGACACATGATTACCTAACACTTTAGTTGTTCTACACCATGGGGAGTATACTTTCGCTCGACATACCGATGTTTCTTCTAAGACACTCCATCCAGAGACCTCATCGTCAAAAAAGAAAAAGGTTTGGGTACCCAAGGTCGTTGCACCGATACAGTCCGGTAAACCCGTGGGATAAGAACATAGAATAAAGTCAGGGTCTGAAATATCTGACATCGTCGCAACAATAGCCAGCGATATGGAGGAACAAGTAGAGGATGTCCATCAGGTCCTCCAGATCTTAAAGAGATCAAGGAATTAAAAATCGAAGAAAAAGTTGAGAGGCTTAGAATTGAGATTTCAGGGTTGGCTCGGGAACACGGAGTTTCTGTCGATAGTGATGAGGAAAATTTTGATTAGAATGATTACTTGGAGGAAGATTTCATGGATGTCCATGTAATTGAAATAAGAGTCTCCACATCTACGCACGAGGCTGAACCTCAAACCGATGAGAACGCCATAGATAAGCTGCGTAGGGCTATCCTCTTAAGGGATGAACAGGTTAGTCTACCGAAGAAAAGAAGAGAAGAAATGGCTACAGCCATGACCACCATGACAACTATTCAGGGGAAATCACAAGCACCGCAATTGGCTTCTCTTGAGATCAATCAGCCTGAGAACATACACATCACAAATGAAAGAAGAGTGGTTGCTTCAGCAAATAGAGATGAGCAACATAGAAAGGATTCTCCATCAGGTGTTATACCACAGAAAGAGTTCAAGCAAATGGTTGAACAAGTGCGGGACGCTTAACCCAATCTAAGGGTGGTTCATTATTAAAAAGGGTAGACCTTACCCATAGGAATTCGATGTTGTGCCTTTCCCAAAGGGTTTTTGGCCCCAAACATTAAGATATTTGATGGGATTGGAAATCACAGGCAGCATATAGCACATTTTTGAGCTAGTTGTGCCAACACGAGGAATAGTGAAGCTTTACTCTTCCAGCAGTTTGTTAGCAGCTTGTCAGGAATTGCTTTTGACTTGTACGCTGACTTGCCCAATGGGCCAGTTAAAATATTTTTTAGTTAGAACAGCTATTTGTGAGGAGAATCGCCGGGGTGCAACATCATGTGTCTGTTGGAGAGCTCATGATGGAAAAACAAAATCCTAGCGAAACATTGGTGGACTATATTTTGAGGAGGAGAAACCTTAGCATGAAATGTGAACCTCAGCTACAGGAACTTCATGCAATTGAGATTCTACTCAAGATTATACATGGGCCAGTAGATTTCATGCTCAAGAGACTCACCATCAAATCCTTCGACAAGCTACTCAGTAAAGCCAACAATCTTCAAGAAGAAATCAAGCACATGGAGCCACACGAAAAGGCTAAGGTGACCAGAGTGTTCGAAAAGAAATCAGGAGTAGTAGCAACCATTGACAAAGGAAAGCAGCCGTTGAAGATATATGCAGAAGAACCTCGCCAGGCTTCATCACAGTATGCTAAAAAACAAAGCAGTCAATCCAACCAGCGACCGCCTCAAGAAGGATCACCTCGAACAAGGGATAAGAAAATGTCACTGTCAGAACAACGTAAAATGGTGTATTATTTCAAATATAAAGCTATACCTAAAATATTCAGAAGTCTGGTGAAGAAGCCAGAGTTCAGACTACCAGACCCAAAGAAGCCCGAAGAGGTGGATAGGAAGAACGAACCAAATTATTGTCCATACCACCGGTTGCTTGGGCACACTATAGAAGAACGCTTCGTCTTTAAGGACTGGCTCAAGAGGAACCTTAAACAAGGGAATATAAGTATCCCAAAAAAATATTTAAGAGAACCTGAAAAAGGTTCCATAAATATGATTTTGGCCGAGCCAATCTCCCCAATCAATCCGTATACTGGAACAGATGGATGGAGTAAAACTTGAGACAAACTCAAGAGGGCCCTCAATCAAATACAAGATTCATTGAAACAATCTTCTACAAATATGAAAAGAGGATGGGATGAGGTCTGGAGCAGATCATCCAAGAAAATACTGAACAAGATCCAGTATGCATCAAGACAAGCCTCAATTCAGACTCCTCAGCATATCAAGCCCGAGATGAAGGGTTCGTCAGGAGAGCCATCATCATCAAGGATGAAGAAGAAGAAAAAAAGCATCACTGCACAGACTGATAGCATGGGGGGTAGGATAGGGGATGCCTCTACAAAATTAGTTATCTCGGATTCAGGGAAGAAAATCCTCAAACCCTTGACTTTGTACGATTATCTTTTTGTCCCTCCGGGGTCTTATGAATATAATGATTGTGATTTCAGCTACATTTTAACTGTTTATAGTGATAACGTAACAGATTATGACCAATATAGCTTCTATCTCAATCCATAAAATGACCCTCATATTATACTCGAGTCCGGTGAACTTGTTGTCAAGTCCAAATAAGACATCAATGACACTGTTTACGACAGCACCGATAGTGAGGAGCCAATTCTCGAGCATCACGGTACACCGCTTACCATCAACTTAGTTCTTTCCGACAAAGAGTAGTAGACACTGGAAGATTCAAAAATGATATCTCAAGTAGAATAAATCACATAAGTTAACTTAAGGAGCGGAAAAGTGTTATCACCAAGAACAGCTCCAACAGATAAAGGAAAGCAGATAATGACTCGAGAGGAGATACCCCCACCTCCACCAGTGGAAGAGCTACATGATCAAGACAAAATTGTAGGATCATACAAAATAGACTACAACGTGCTAGCTCATCTTAGGAAGTTGTCGGCACGATTAAGCATCTACGAAGCTCTGATCCTAACAAAGGAGATGAGAGAGTCTCTGGTTACAGCTTTGCATGACCCAAAAATTTACTTAGCTCAGTTGGCCAGCACATCCTTAGATGAAGTTTGTTCATTAAAAGAACAGTCTGGGGTAACCTTCACAGATGAAGACTTGCTACTCGGTACCGCCGACCACAACCGTCCACTCTACATCTCCGTCAACATCGGCAGATTTGTGTTGTCCAGAGTTTTAGTAGATCCTTGAGCATCTCTTAACTTGATGAGCCTACAAACATTGGCCTACTTGAATATTGAAGAACAAGAACTTACAGCCTATAAAATGATGTCAAGAGGATTCAACCAAAAGGGAGAAAGAGCCCTTGGATCAGTTACATTACTTATGAAGGTTGCGTGACAACTGCTAAATTTCATATCATCAACGTCGAGACCTCTTTTAAGGCTCAGCTGAGTCGATCATGGATTCTTGAACACAATATGGTTTCATCATCTCTACATCAGTGCATCAAATACTGCAAAGATGGTCAAGAAAATTTCATTAAAGGAGACCTACAACCGTTTTCAATGCATGAAGGTTGTATCCATGAAGATGTTGTCTACTATGCGCCTCCAAATAAGAGTGCTTCTCTCGTGAAGTTATCACAAACAAAGATGAAGATTCAGAAAAATTACAAAGAAGAGGCCATTCAACTCTGCTTTAGTGATCCTCCACCACTCTCTTACAATGAGTTGGTAAAGGTTCTTTTAGTTCGCGCACCTGAGGTCGAGGCCGGGGACGTGAACGAGGAAGAATCAACTTAATCATTGAATGGACTAGTCAACTATCAATATTGGTGATGAAGACAGTTTTGAAGATGAGATAATGATGATAAAATGGAAGAAACCTCTGTATGAGATATCCCTTTGAGGTTTTTAAATTATCAAGAATGAGAAAGGAAACAATTCTAGTTCTCCTATTTAAAATCTGGATTGTTTTAAAAAAAAATGGTTGAAATGAATACTATTATTGTTCAGGCGGAAGAGGGGCCACCTAAAAATCTTACTCTGGTTAGGATTCTGTTAGACCCTCCTATTGATATTACTCCTCAAACCTTACCTTCTTCGTCTTCTTCTGGAAAAGAGGGCTATGATAGATTGGAAACTGGCTCTGCTCTTATTACAAAAAATAATAATTTATCTCATGATGATCTTTTTGTTGCTAAAATGTGTTAGATGAGGAATGGATGGTTCAAAAGACTAGTAGGAAAAAAATTAAACAAAACAACGAGTTTATACATCTTGATAAGGGTGATATCATTTCTTATGGATGGTCTCACTCTAATGGTGAGCATGTCGGCACCTCTTCTGGATATTCTAGAAGGGGGTGTGTGAGATATAATTTTTAACATAATGTGTTGGAATATTAGGGGAGTGGACCCCTCCTCTCTTAATAGACTTAAGCACTTATTAGGGGTTCATCAGATTTATATTTTTGTTTTTCTTGAGCCTCTTGTCTCCACAAATAAAGATCGTATTTGTATATTTTTTAAGAGCTATAGTTTCTTTTCTATAAAGAACAACAAAATTTGGATTTTTTGGAAGCATGATATTTAACTCACTATTTTTTAGGAAGACAAACACTTTGTTTTCCTCTATTTTAAGCATGATATCTTTTCTGCTTGGGTCACTTTTGTCTATGCTAGCTCTCTTCTTCAGGATAAATATTTTTTTGTGGTATAAATTTGCTATGGTGGGGGACACTATTACTGATAATTGGCTAAGGGGGGGTTATTTTAATATGATTTTGAAGCCCTCTGAAAGAAGAAGATGGGGGAGATACAACTCTATGCTTATAAATCGTTTCTGTGATAATATTAATGATGTTGGGTTATTGGATATGGGTTTTACAAGTCCTCCCTTTACTTGGAGGTGGGGATCCCTTGCCCAGAGGCATGATCGTTTCTTTGGCAATCAAAATTTCCTTAATCACTTTCATGTTTCTAAAGTTAGCCATTTAAATCATTCTCCCTCTTATCATAATCCCATTTTTTTATTGCTTGCCTTCACTTTTAAGCCTTCCACCTATCATTTTAAATTTCTTAACATCTGGACCTCTCATGGGACTTTTTTGCATCTTATTCAACAAGAGTGGAAAGTTGATTGTGTTGGTAACCCTTGGTTCATTTTGTGGCAACTTCACAAAAAAGTTGTGAATTTATGTAAGTGGAATTTAAATGTTTTTGGCAATGTTCATAGGAAGGTTAAGGAGGCTTAAGCTCATGTTGACAAGCTTGAAGAGCAAGTTATTTGTTCTCCTCAACACGTGAAAATTTAGCCTCTACCCACTCAAAACTTTTGGAAGTTATTTCTTTGGAGGAAAATTTTCTTCAACAAAAAGCTAACGATATCTAATTTTCCTCTGTGGATCGTAATACTAATTATTTTCATGCCACCATTAAGCATAGGAAGAATATTAATACTATCCTCAAAATTTGTTCCCCTTCTGGGTCTTTCTATACTCATGATAAGGACATTGGTCAAAGTGTTATGGATTATTTCACTGATATCTTTATGAATAGCTCTTAGGTTACGCCACTTAATACCACTCTTTTTTATGATAAACGGGAGTATGTTTTCTCCTTTTCCCTTTGTGGGATCCCCACTGAGCTGGAAATTTTATCGGCTTTGAGAGACATTAATGCCAACAAAGCCCCGGGTCCGGATGGGTTTACTTCTTCCTTTTATGTTTCTTGTTGGGATACTATTAAAAAGGATGTCACCCTTGCTGGTCAAAGTTTCTTTCAGGGGGAGGATTCCGAGAAGTATTTTACTTCCTCCATGATTGTGCTCATTCCTAAGGGTAATGATAAGTCCAGTTGGGATAAATTTCGCCCTCTTTCACTCTCCTCCATCATTTTTAAAGTTTTGAGCAAATTGATGCTCTCTTGACTGCAGCCTATGTTACCTAAGATCATCTCGCCTCATCAGTCTGCTTTTGTTCAAGGCCGGAAAATCACTGATAACATTTTACTGGCTCAAGAGCTTATTGAAGATCTTGACAAACAGTGTCGGGGTAGTAATATGATTTTAATGCTTGACATTAAAAAGGCCTTTGAAACTATTAGTTGGGATTTTATCATTAACATTTTGTATGCTCGTGGTTTCCAGCATAGTTTCATCTCCTTAATTCAACGGTGGCTTCATAAAAATCATTATAGTGTGATGGTGAATGGCAATTCTTATGGCTTTTTTTCTGCCTTGAGAGGTATTAAGCAAGGGGACCCCTTGTCATTTACCATTTTCATCATGTCTTTTGATTACTTCTCTCACCTTTTCAATAATTTGCAACTTAAAAAGCCTTACACTCACTTCCATCATAAATCCTCAATTCTTGTTAGTAATCTCACTTATGTGTATGATGTTATTCTCTTCTCAAATGCTAGTAAATCTACCATCAAGGTGTTAATGCATGTTCTTGAGGAATTTCAACAAGCATCTGGGTAGATGTTTAGGAAAGAAAAATGTATTTTTTTTTTCTTTGGTAAGAATGTTAAGAGCTCTATTGCTTCTTGGGTTATTTCTTTTACTAGCTTTCATTCTGCCTCTCTTCCTCTTAAGTATCTTGGGGTCAATCTTTTGAGGGGGCGTAGGAAGCAAACCCAAGTTGATGATGTGGTTGAAAGGATAAAGAATAAAATTAATGATTGGAGGAATATTTTTCTTTCTAATGGTGGTCACCTCACCTTGCTTAAAGGTGTTTTATTTAGTATTCCTCTATACGCCTTGCAAATTCTTAATCTCAAGAAGAGCACTCAACTCTCTCTTGAGAGACTTTTTGATCGTTTTCTTTGGTCGGGTGGTTTTTCTAATAAGCATTAGAATTCTTTTCATAAAGTTTGTATGCCTATCTCTGATGGTTGGTTAGGTTTTAAAAGTCTTAATCAAATCTCTAATATTAATATGTGCAAACTTTGGTTTAAATTTCACGCCAATGATTCATTATGGGCTAATTTCCTCTTTCACAAATATTGCTCTTATCATCATCCCACTGCTATTCAATGGAAGGCGGGCGACTCTAGAATTTGGAAATCGATGCTTAAAGCGAGAACTTTAGCTAGTAATTTTATTTTTTGGGATGTTGGTAAGGGCAATATCTCGGTTTGGCATGATCAATGGAGGTTGGGTGACAATCTTGTGTCGCCTTCTAGAACCACTCGTGATTTAATTATTTCGGGTCTTTGGCTTCAAGGCAAATGGGATGTCAATAAATTAAAAGATCTTTTTGGTCCTCATGAGGCTGCTAAGATAGCTAAACTTTCCATAAAGAATACTTTGAATGATACTCCTTTATGGAAATCTACTGTTGTTTTATCCCCTACTAAAATGCTATATGCGAATATTTATCCCTATAACACTTGGAGATGGAGTCATGCAATCTGGAACAAGCTTTTTTCTCCTTCTATCTCTTTTTGATTATGGAGATTTTTACTTAATTTCTTGCCTTTGGATTATATTTTGAAGCTTAAAGGCTTAAAAATGGTGTCCCAATGTTATTTATGTAAAGCGGACTCTAAAATGTTTGCTCATCTATTTTTCATTTGTCCTTTTGCTGCTCAAATTTAACATATGTTGGGTAACCATTTCAACATAAAATGGCCTTTCTCTTCTATTATTGAGGATTATCTGAATACTTGGAAATTTAATTTGTCCGTGGATAAAAATCTGCGGTGGTATCCTCTTGTGTTTCTTTGGTTCATTTGGGTGGCTAGAAATGGGGCTAAGTACGACAATAATTTATTTGCTCCTCATATTACTGTTTCTAATATATTAGCTCATTTCAAATGAGCCTACCATTTCCTTTCTTTGTCGAGTGATATTATGCAGTCTAAAGTGGGTAGGATGGCCATCTTCAGATGGCAACCCCCACCTTTGGACTGAGTTAAATTTAATTTGGATGGTAGTTGGATCTCCAACATGGCAGGTGAGGGTGGGATATTATGGAATCATTTTGGACAGTGTTTATACTATTTTGCCTCTCCGCTTTGTGCTACCTCTCCTTTGGAGGCCGAAATTTGGGCATTACTCTTAGCAATACAGGTTGGGGCTAGGCTTAAATTTACAAAAATCATTTTTGAGACTGATTCTCGAACACTTATTGATGAATTTTACAGTACCTCTACGCCTCGATGGGATTTGCTTGCCAATATGAATAGAATTCGGGATTATATCAAAAGTTACAATTTCATTTTTCATTTATCTTTCATATACAGAGAGGGTAATTCTCCGGCTAATTGGTTAGCTCATTTGGCTAGGAATTCCTCTGATGTTTGCTGTGGCACTTCTTCCATGTTCCATCTTTGCACTCTCTTAAAAGGTGATCTGCTTGACTCTCCTTTTTTGAGATGCTAATATTTTGGGTTTGCTACTTTTCATTGTTTTTTTTCTAATGTTATTTTGGCTTTTTTGGAGGCTGGGTCTTGCTTGATGGCAACCACCCTTTCAATATTTGGTTATCGCTATTTACCTGGAAAATTGGTCACAAAATGGCTGGTAGTTTAGACTTGCTGGGTGTTTTTTTCTTAATGAATTACTTTCTTACCACCTCTAATATATGTAGCGATTTTCTTTTCTGGTATTTGGTGGAATCTTGGTCATTGAAGGGATAGCAATAAGGACTTACTGGGTGGTGGTTTTACATCCTTACCACCTTTAATTTATTTGATTATTGCTATTGCTGTGCAGGGTCACGCATGGCTGGTAGTTGGAATTGCTGGGTGGTGTTTCTCAATGATTACATTATTACCACATTACTTTTAAGGAATTACTTTTTACTTTTTGGTATGTTGGCTGTTGGGACTTGCTTGAGGTGTTGGACTACCTAGGTGGAGCTCTTAATTATTTACTTTTTTACCACCTTTAATTTATATGGCATGTGTTTATTGCATTTTGGTTGAAGCTTGGTTAAAGATTGGATAATTGTATGGCTTACCTGGGTGGTGCTTTTACATCCTTACCACCTTCAATATATTTGGTTATGGCTTTTTACTTGGAACAGGGTCAATTTTGCAACCACTTTATGGTTTCACATTTCTACTATTTTAGGCTCCTTTGCATGGTCTACAAATCATTTTGTATGCATTTTGTTGGTCACTACCAGTATACTTGCAGGAAGTACTATCTCAAAGCTAACTCAACTTAATGTTTATATGTATTTTCGATTTGATTTCTTTCTGACATTTTATGTTATTTTGTTGATGTTTCTGGGGCACCTTTTGAGGCTTTTCTGTCTACAGGTCATCTTGTCTAAGGTTTTTATTGCAACATCTTCCAGACTTTGTAACATTTTTTGGCGCAGAACAAGATTAGTTGGAGCACTTGAAGATATCTGTTTTGGGTCTATTGTATTTTGGGTTAGTTTTATTTTTTTGGTTTGTACTATGGATTTTTGATCCCCTAGGTTTTAAATGTACTTTTTTGGTTTTAGATGGGGATCCTTTTTCCCTCCCAAAATTTGTAACATTTTTTAATTATTACCGCATAGGGAGCCACGAGTTACTCTTTTATAATATATATATATATATATATGTATATATTTATTTTTTTTTTTTTTGGGTAAGGAGCATTATTCGGCTCCTTGCATGTTGATCCAAAAGAAAACAAATACAAGATTTGGAAGGGGTCCCCTATCTAAAAACCAAAATAAACACATAACACACTCATAAGTGTGACCCATCCACAAACATACTCAACTCAAGTAGAAGGGAGAAAACAAAAACATTATATATATATATATATATATATTTACAAAACATCCCCCAAAAAAAATTAAACATCTGAACTCCCAATAACAAGAAGAAACACAATCTCAGTATCAGAACATGACTGTTCATGGCCTCAACCACAGTCCCAACACTCATTTTTGCACTCTGAGGTAAGGAATTTGAAGCTTGTCCCCTTGAGTAAGTAAGTGTTGGGAGGGGGAGAGGATTGTGGACACCTCAGGATGATCAGCATTAGCACCTTTTATAGCTAGGAAATTTGCAGGTCTATTAGCTTCCCTATACACAAATGAAAAATGAATCTTACTTTCAATGCTGAGCTTTTTAATTCTGTGGATCCATTGATTGATATGCCAAGTGGAATACATCTTAAAATTGAGTAACTCCACCAGCAGGGAGAAGTCCAATTCAGCAACAATCCACTGCCCCTTATTCTTCTTAGCAAAATTTAAAGCCCAATACAGAGCAGTAGCTTCAGTTTCCAAAGCATCATCAGCTATATAAGGGGCCTTGTAGGACAGCAAAGTATTCCCTTTGTGATCTCTGAAAATTCCCCCAATACCAGGTCTCTTGTTTGTGTAGCTTCCAACAGTATTAATTTTAATGAAAGGATAAGGAGGTCTCTCCCATCTCACCTTGATAATCTTTATGTGATTAGCACCCATGTAAGTTGTGGTCTGCAGGATCTTGGGGAACTTCCTCCAGTTTATCAGCTTATTTAGGTAAGCCCAGCAATTAGAAATCACCCATGTAGCACTGGCCTCCCTATCCTCATGTTTGGCCATGTTTCTAGCCATCCAAAT
>JXCR01102396.1:0-12619 GCA_002079205.1 Phalaenopsis hybrid cultivar
GCTCTCTCTTTTGATATAAATGTAAAAAAGAAAATATATGCATATAAATGCCTCCTTTTAGTCATATTAACTCATATATTACATTTATACCAAAATAAAAGTAATAGATTCTTAGATTCATCATGATTAACTTTAAAAATCCAGAATATTTTGACTAAAAAACTGTACCAAATCAGTTATAGGTTAGAGTCATTGCAAAGCTGATGGTGAGCTGAGAGCAATTGCTCATTGTGCACTCTTTACTTGACACAAATATTATTATATAAAAAGATATATCAATAATATGCTCATAGTGGGCACCAATGTAACCACCCACTTTAGATGAAGCCTTCATTTATGATTTTTAAAAGGAATGTTAGAGAAAATATTAGCAAGCTTAACTGGTCTAAGAAATTTATTTAAAAAACATAGTTATTGTGCTGACCGACCTGCCAAACTCACCTGCCGAATACTAGTCGCCTGGTTGATCAATTGGGTTGACATCCTGAACTCNGATATATGTATGTAAATGAATGATCGTCATGCCCGAGAAAATATTAGCATGCTTAACTGGTCTAAGAAATTTATTTAAAAAACATAGTTATTGTGTTGACCGACCTGCCAAACTCACCTGCCGAATACTAGTCGCCTGGTTGATCAATTGGGTTGACATCCTGAACTCACCTGTCGAATACTAACTGACATGTACTAGCTGCTAGGTTGACTTGCCAAACTCATTTGCCGAGTGTCTGATATCGTGTACTCATTTGCCGAGTGTCTGCTAGGTTGACTTGACAAACATATTAACATATTAAAAAATATAAAAATTATATGATAAAAGTAGGACATCAAAGTCACCTACCACTTTAGGGTGAACCACAATTTATATAGATGAGTATAATATAATTATTTATTTATTTATATTATAATTACTTTCAATAAAATAAATAATTTTGATAAATTATTTTTATTAAATTTTATTATAAATGAAGATATTTCTCCCAACTATAGTGAATTTTGTTGTCAACCTTTCCAATTGTGCACTAGATACAAATATTAACATATAAAAAAGAATTCAATTATGGCCTAAAAGTAGCACTTTAAAGTCACCAATAACTTTAGGGTGAGGCCTCCACTAATGATTTTTAAATGAAATATTAGGTTGATTTATTTAAAGACAATTTTAATTTTAATATTTTTTTTTATTAATAGTAAATTAGGCAGGTTTTTTTATGTCATAGTAGTTAAGTTTCTATGTCATGAAAATAAAAATAAAAAAGGTATTTTAAGGATTTAAATATAAAAATATTTAAAACATCCAAAAATTTTTTTTCTAACTCAACTAATTTTTTTTATTTTTTTAATTTAATTTTTTTAATTATGATTCGATTTATTTACAATTTTAAATATTTATTTTCTTGCTTGCAAAAAAAAAAAAAAAAAAAAAAAAAAAAAAAANGACAAAATCTTAATTTTAATATTTTTTATTAATAGGTAATTAGGCAGGTTTTTTTATGTCATAGTGGTTAAGTTTCTATGTCATGAAAATAAAAAAAAAGGTATTTTAAGGGTTTAAATATAAAAATATTTTGGGAGGAGCACTCTGTTGACCATCTCTTTAATGTTTAAGTAAAGTGGGATAGAAAATGCAATTCAAATAAAATTATACTTCACGTAAATTATATTTGTCTTGATTACTTTTTATTCTTATAAATTTAACTTCAATTATTATTATTGTATGATTAAAATTCTTTTTCGTAGTTTAAAGCATTGCTATTGTCGAGAGAACTTGTTGAACTCAGCCTCTCGTCATTTGACCCTCTCNCGTAGTTTAAAGCATTGCTATTGTCGAGAGAACTTGTTGAACTCAGCCTCTCGTCATTTGACCCTCTCCGGCCGACCCTCTTTGGTAGGTCCTCTAACCTCGACCCACTCCGCTTGACTCTCTTCAGCCAGCACTCAGTAGTCGGCCCAAGAAAAATATGATGAGAAGAAGTGCACAAAAGATAGATATGTTGCCCATGTCACATTATATTCTACTATATTTATTATTTATGTATATTTTATTATAAAGTTTCTCTATATAAAGGTGTAAGAGTGAATGTAAAAAGGAACATTTTTTTCCTTCATGAGTGATTAGAAGAGAGTGCAACACACACACACACACTATCTCTCTNCAGGTCCTCTTCACTCGACCCACTCCGCTTGACTCTCTTCAGCCGACACTCAGTAGTCGGCCCAAGAAAAATATGATCAGAAGAAATGCACAAAAGATAGATATGTTGCCCATGTCACATTATATTCTACTATATTTATTATTTATGCATATTTTATTATAAAGTTTCTCTATATAAAGGTGTNTCGCAGTTTAAAGCATTGGCATTGTCGAGAAAACTTGTTGAACTCAGATTCTCGCCATTTGACCCTCTCCGGCCAACCCTTTTTAGTAGGTCCTCTTCACTCGACCCACTCCACTAGACTCTCTTCAGTCGGCACTCAGTAAGTAGGTTCTCTCTCTCTTTAGTTGGCCCAAGAAAAATATGATCAGAAAAAGTGCACAAAAGATAGATATGTTGCCTATGTCACATTATATTCTACTATATTTATTATTTATGCATATTTTATTATAAAGTTTCTCTATATAAAGGTGTCAGAATGAATGTAAAAAGGGACATTTTTTTCTTCATGAGTGATTAGAAGAGAGTGCAACACATACACACACACTATCTCTCTCTCTCTCTCTCTCTCCCCCTTCTTTTATGCTCTATTACTTGTGTGTGATTTATGGAGACATTTGAATTCAACTATCATAATTCAAATGCCAATCATTTTATATATGTGCGCACTCATATTGATTTGGATAAAATTTGGGCTTTGCTATGATAAATGGAGCAAGTTCATGTACCTTTTTGTAATTATAATTTTAATTAACAATGATGGAGCAAATTGATTATTTTCTTATGAGTAAAAGTGATCATCGAGAGTGTAAATATTAAAAGATCATTCCAAGAAAAAATTTAAATACTCAACATCGATTACTAATTCTGGATCACCAACGGACTATGTGACCAATAAACTTTATTACTACTCTTTACTAATATCTTTATGACCAACCGACGCTCAAGAAGCTATCAAGAATGGCCTATATGCCCAACTACTACTACGACTTTCAACAACGACCTCTATGACAAACTAAGGCTAATATAACTACTAAGAACTACATTTGTTGTAGCCTACTTTTTCAATTCAATATTTTCTAATTCAGGGGAAGAGTGAACCCATATATTCACAATTACATAATGTATTACTTTAAGTGGAGTAAATCCCATGCTTTTTTCACCCTCGAAAGTTTTTCACGTAAAAATCGTGGTGTCTCTCCTTATTATTTTTATGTGTGTTTTGGATCCTTATCTAATCTTAAAATGCTATTATTACTTAATATTATTCTAGCACCACAAATCTACTAACACACAATAAATATAAATATCAAATTTTTTATGTCACATATGTAAAATAAATAAGAATTCTTGTATAAATATAAATTTTCAAAGAACTAAAAGCTTAGAAATAAATAATTACAAGTTAATTGACAATTTAGAGAATTATTTCAAACGGTACAAAATGATTTGAATTGCAAAAATTGGGAAATTTAATTTTGATAATATTAGTATGAAGATTAATAAATCAATANTTTACTTATATGTGAGTGCTTTATGAACTTATAAGTTCTAACAATACATTGCTAGGAATTATGACAAATATCCTTCCTTTCACTAAAACTACAATCCACATACTAATGATTTAACCCAATGATTTGTCAATTAACTAATCATTTGAAGAATGAGATTAAAATTTAAGAAACAAGTGATAGCTTAAACAAAAAAATTAATTTAGAAAAATCATCCATAATCCATGGTAAAGAAAAATAACGACCACCTACTAAAAAAATTTATTTGAAATATAGCTCGAATATTACAAAAAAAAAGTTTAATGAAGTGTTTGATTTACTCAAGTATAATAACTTTAAAATTTATATTGATGTAGTTTGACCTTTATATAACTCATGAAAAAGATGACAACGATGGAACTTAAAGCAATATTCTCAATGTGTACCATTTTGTTGCAGAAGTCGCAACACATCTTTAATTTGGTGCTTGTGCAACATATTGTGTTTTGAGATGTTAAATTGGCATATCATAATGTTGTTCTTCCCATAGAAGCAACCAAAAGGCCTTAATTACAACTAAAAAAAAATTGTTAATAATATCTAGCCACGCACAGTATTATAACTTATGTTTAAACCAACTTGATTAGTTCCACAACCTCTTCAATTTTGAATAGTGATAGAATGCTAAATTCACATATGAAAATGTTTTGTAGATCCAACGAAAGATCTTAATGTTTCAACATAAATTACATGATTTATTTGTGGATGTTGTGCTTTGAGATACTTCGATCCGATCAAGTTTGGACATATACTCTCGACCCATCACACTAGGATTACTCATATATAAGCTTTCTACTTATTTCTTTTTATTTGTTTGTTTATTTGGTTTCGTATATCCTTCTTTTCGATTCCTCTCCTTTTTGAATCTTTGATATGATTCGGGAGAGAGATTTATTGAAATAATAGAATCATACAATCACATATAAATAGGCAAGCTGATGACTCCGAGTGCTCTAAAAAGAATCGAGAAAACACTAATGTCATGACAATCTGAACTAACATGAGAAGATTAAGAATGATGAGAGGATAAAATTAAATGACATTACATACTTGCCACACAGTTCTTATTTATTCTCATATCTAACCGTTAAACTTTGATATTTACATTCATATCACTCAACTCCTTGGGTTCACAAAAAAAAAAAAACACACACACACACACACAATTAATATATTTTTTAAGTGAAATACACATTTTCATGCATAGGTTTTTGAAAACAGGATGTATAAATGTCGATACAACATCAACAAATTTTCATCATTTGATATGAATCTCATGTCATGACATGAATCTCAAGATATTTTCTTGCAAGAAATGTTCAAACTAAGTTCAAAATCATTCAGAACTTCAATCTCAGCAAACTTACAATCAAATCGACCGTCTGGACAAGACAAACCCAATGACACGAAATTGATTCAATCTGAGTCAGATCAATCCCAGATCAAGATATTATTCCACTTTTGGAAGCTTTTGGTGGCTATTTGGAAAGTCAAATGAATTTCAAATCTAACAAGGTGATAGTCAAATCGGCTGCATTGGTGAAATGAATCCAACGAGCCCATGATTACTCAAATTCAACATCATTAAGACACAACAATATCCAAAAAAATATCGTACAATTGTGAGTATCTTCTTAGATCGTCTGATAAAGTGGTTCAGATTTTTTCCTTTTGATAGTGGAGAGAACTCCCACACTTTATAAACAAAGTTCTACCCCCTTCATGAAGGGGGACCGAAAGGGAAAGACCTAGACTTAGAGTTGGACCGGGAGAAGGAGTCAAGTTTCGGTGTCGATCTAGACTGAAGACCAAAGGAACACTTCTTGCTCCCGCTGTCGCGGACCATTGTTAACCACAATCAACCACCGTTAGTCTCCACCTACTCGTTGTTATCGATGGACCTTATAGAGTAGCGATGCACGTTGCAACGAACCACATAGCAGAGTCAAGACACATATTGCGTTGTAAAGATGCATTTCAGAGATGGTGTAGCGACATACTCGAATACGGTGTATTGATGCACCCTGAATATGTTGCAACGACGCACCTCAAATGTCGTGTAATTACGCACCTTGAATCCAATGAAACAAATGTTTTCATTACAACCTCTGCTCTAACCTTGTTGGTCAACCATCACTCATCTTTCATAGCGGCCTTAGAGGCCAACCTGCGTTATTGGAGCTCATCATTTAGACCTATGTGACCAACTTCGACCCACGTGGCTCATAGCTCGCGCAGTTCTTAACTTTGACATAAGTGGCCTACTAACATTATTGCAGCTCACCACCATGACCCATGTGATTGATTATGGTCTACAAAGCTCACGTAGCTCCCAGCTCAGGCTTTTGTGACTACGAATATTATTGCAACTCATCACTGCAATCTTTGTAACCAACTATTGTCTACATGGCTCACAATTCAAGCAACTCACAACTTTGCCATCTGTGACCTACGGATGAGAACTCCCTACTACGACTTACGTGGTTGACTGCTGTTATTGCAGGTCTCCGCTACAGACTATGTGACCAATAAACATTATTACTACTCTTTACTGCTACCTTTATGACCAACCGACGCTCAAGAATCTATCAAGAATGACCTATATGCCCAACTACTACTACGACTTTCAACAACGACCTTTATAACAAGCTAAGGCTAATATAACTACTAAGACTACATTTGTTGTAGCCCACTTTTTCAATTCCATATTTTCAAATTCAGGGGAAGAGTGAACCAATATAATCACAATTACATAATGTATTACTTCGAGTGGAGTAAATCCCATGCTTTTTTCACCCTCGAAGGTTTTTCACGTAAAAATCATGGTGTCTCTCCTTATTATTTTTATGTGTGTTTTGGATCCTTGTCTAATCTTAAAATGCTATTATTACTTATTATTACTCTAAAAATGCTATTATTACTTATTATTACTCTAACACCGCAAATCTACTGACACATAATAAATATAAATATCAAATTTTTAATGTTAGATAAGTAAAATAAATAAGAATTCTTGTATATATATAATTTTTTAAAGAACTAAAAGCTTAGAAATAAATAATTACAAGTTAATTGACCATTTTGAGAATTATTTGAAACGATAGAAAATGATTTGAATTGCAAAAATTGGGAAATTTAATTTTGATAATATTAGTATGAAGATTAATAAATCAATAATTAATATTTTTGTTAGACAAATTACTTACAATTAAATAGTTACTAAGAAATTACTAATTATTTATTAATTAATGCCTATTTAAAAAATTAATATTCTTAAATATTATTTAAAAATAATATGTCATAATTTTTCAACATTTAAAATTACTCGACATATAGTTTCTCTTAATGTTAATAAATCAAAATTTACAAAATTAATTAAATTCAATTTCAATTAAATCCTACTTGAANATTATCACTTAAAAACTTGTTTTTTATATTTATACCACCAAAATCTTTCTTATCACATCAAAAATACCACCATTTCAACTTTTGAAGTGAAATACATTTCTACATGCATAGGTAAGGTGTTATGTTTGTAAAAATTGAAATTTAAGTATTAGATCGGTACACACATAAGAATTGAGGGTATGTATGTAAATCTTCCTTTAGTTGAAGAGAATGGGTCATACGCTCATGACCCTATTGATCATAATGTTGGAGGATGAACTATACATTGAATTTGGGCAAAAAACCAGATTAGGTTAGAACCCAAATGCAATTAATTTGGTAAAGAAACGGTCTAAATACTTGAAGACTATCATGAAGAAGTGTTATGACTAATATTGACACGACATTCTAGGCAAGAAAGTATTGTATGGCTAGTTAGGTAAAATTGTAAGAGTAGACGTGTTGCATGTTTGAAAATCCACGGTATCAAACTGTCTAAAGGATTTGTTTTTAGATGATTTGTTTGTCTCGTGAACTGGTTTTGTAGGCTTAATGGCAATGCCGATGTAATTAAGGTTTGTGTATTACATCTAATAGTTGTTATATTAAAAAATATGTATATTAGAAAGTTTGATATTAGGTGCCAAATTAGAGGAAATCTAATTAATGTTTTTTATATTAGAAATATTTATGATCTTTAGAGATAGGAGTGTATGTAAATATGTAACATATGATTTTAATTGAGGAATAAGAAGAAAGAAAGTTTTCCCGTGATATGGTATTAGAGAGTTATCTTTGTCGTTGGAATAGTTCGTTGGCATCGTCTGTGTCGGTTGTATTGAGCATCTAAATCGTTCATTTTTCTCATATGAATCCCTCATTAATCTCTCTGCCTCATTCCTTTAAATATCGATTTATCTCCTTGAATATCTGGCGATAATCATGATTGTGGAGCAAAAGCATGTCGTGACAAGTTTGGTTTTTTCTCTGGCTAAAATTATGGATGAAAAGTTAAATGATGTCAAATTTTTTTATTGGAATAAAATTGTGAAACTACTTAAGAAGTATTTCCTAGAAGACTCATCTCATTAAATCCCTACAAAGTTTTATTGCCAACCAATTCTCTCTTTCCCATTGAACCAACATATATTTGGTTGTATTTGTTTTGGTCGTGACACTTGCTTACAGTTTGCTAAACTGGACCCTAAGTCATTAAGGTGTGTTTTTCTAGATACTCTCATTTACAAACCGAGTATCAATGTTTTATCTTTTCTTAAACAAGTACATGGTCTTTGTTGATGTCACCTCTTATGAACAAACCTCATTTTTTGGAGACTCATCGTTGCCTAAATTTTCGCAAGATTTTGATGAGTTGTTAATGTATCACATTATCAATTTAGCTCCACTGCCACCACCAGTGCCTCAGCCTAAGTCACATATCACCAATTTATACTCGAGAGGACCTCGTCCACCCGATCTTAGTCTGGTACCGATATCCTCTTCTTCAGTGGATCATTCTCCCAGTGACATTGATTTGTCTATTGCTCTTCGAAGAGCTAAATGACAATGTGCTTATCTCATTTCCTTTTGTATTAACTATGATCAGTTATATTCTACTTGCTTGTTTATTGCTTGCCTTGACTTCGTTAAGGTCTCGACTTATGTTCAATAAGCCTTATCCCATTCAGGGTGACAAATGGAGATGATTGATGAAATTAATGCTTGAACTAAAAATGGAGCTTGGGAACTAGNTCATACTATTTTGGTTCATGGTCTTTGCAAATGGAAGAAGTATCTGGAGGCAACTGATTATTTTCTTAAAATTCATACAGATGAATTTGCTCTAGATGTGTATGTTTGCTTAGTTAGTAAACTGTTACATCATGAAAGATATAAGGAAATAATTTATCTTTTTGATGGAATGGTTAGAAAAAAACAGTTTTTGAGTTTAGTTGTATTTTGGTCAACAATCAGGACATTTTGTAGAAAGGGATTTTGTCATAACTCAAAGATTTATATTGTTTGCCTTGTTCTAGAGAAAATGCTTTGTCTCTCCAAGAGGGAGAAGTTTTGAAGGCTATGAGTTTTAGTGAATTATTCTTGTGCTGAAATCAGATAGTTTGTGTTAATGGTGGGTAATTTATTTCAACTTTGCAGCATGTAGTTCTGCACTGCATATTAACTTTGTCAAATTTACATAGATTACGTATCTTAGAACCTAGAAATGAGCATGTTTTGATTTCTATTTGTTTTCTAGTTTTGTGTGCCAAAATGGGCATTCATGAATCATGAGTGAACGAATTGTCAAGTGCAATTAAGAGAAGACAAAATCCATTAGGTAAGGGACATTTACATACATACTATCCAATTCCTAAGTATTTACATATTTAACACTTAAAAACTTGTTTTTTATATTTATACTACCAAAATCTTTCTTATCACATAAAAAATACCACCATTTCTACTTTTAAAGTGAAATACATTTCTACATGCATAGGAATTGAAATTTAAGTATTAGATCTGTAAACACATAAGAATTGAGTGGTATGTATGTAAATCTTTCTTTAGTTGAAGAGAATGGGTCATACGCTCATGACCCTATTGATCATAAAGTTGGAGGATGAACTATACATTGAATTTAGGCTAAAAACCAGTTTAGGTTAGAACCCAAATGCAATTAATTTGGTAAAGAAACGGTCTAAATACTTGAAGACTATCATGAAGAAGTGTTATGACTAATATTGACACGACATTCTAGGCAAGAAAGTATTGTATGGCTAGTTAGGTAAAATTGTAAGAGTAGACGTGTTGCATGTTTGAAAATCCACGGTATAAAACTGTCTAAAGGATTTGTTTTTTGATGATTTGTTTGTCTCGTGAACTGGTTTTGTAGGCTTAATGGCTATGCCGATGTAATTAAGGTTTGTGTATTACATCTACTAGTTGTTATATTAAAAAATATGTATATTAGAAAGTTTGATATTAGGTGCCAAATTAGAGGAAATATAATTAATATTTTTGATATTAGAAATATTTATTATCTTTAGAAATAGGAGTGTATGTAAATATGTAACATATGATTTTAATTGAGGAATAAGAAGAAAGAAAGCTTTCCCGTGATATGGTATTAGAGAGTTATCTTTGTCGTTGGAATAGTTCGTTGGCATTGTCTGTGTCGGTTGTATTGAGCATCTAAATCGTTCATTTTTCTCATATGAATCCCTCATTAATCTCTCTGCCTCATTCCTTTAAATATCGATTTATCTCCTTGAATATCTGGCGATAATCATGATTGTGGAGCAAAAGCATGTCGTGACAAGTTTGGTTTTTTCTCTGGCTAAAATTATGGATGAAAAGTTAAATGATGTCAATTTTTTTTATTGGAATAAAATTGTGAAACTACTTAAGAATTATTTCCCAGAAGAGTCATCTCATTAAATCCCTACAAAGTTTTATTGCCAACCAATTCTCTCTTTCCCATTGAACCAACATATATTTGGTTGTATTTGTTTTGCTCGTGACACTTGCTTACAGATTGCTAAACTGGACCCTAAGTCATTAAGGTGTGTCTTTCTAGATACTCTCATTTACAAACTGAGGATCAATGTTTTATCTTTTCTTAAACAAGTACATGGTCTTTGTTGATGTCACCTCTTATGAACAAACCTCATTTTTTGGAGACTCATCGTTCCCTAAATTTTCGCAAGATTTTGATGAGTTGTTAATGTATCACATCATCAATTTAGCTCCACTGCCACCACCAGTGCCTCAGCCTAAGTCACATATCACCAATTTATACTCGAGAGGACCTCGTCCACCCGATCTTAGTCTGGTACCGATATCCTCTTCTTCAGTGGATCATTCTCCCAGTGACATTGATTTGTCTATTGCTCTTCGAAGAGCTAAATGACAATGTGCTTATCTCATTTCCTTTTGTATTAACTATGATCAGTTATATTCTACTTGCTTGTTTATTGCTTGCCTTGACTTCGTTAAGGTCTCGACTTATGTTCAATAAGCCTTATCCCATTCAGGGTGACAGATGGAGATGATTGATGAAATTAATGCTTGAACTAAAAATGGAGCTTGGGAACTAGTTGAATTACTCTATGGCCAGAAAGTTGTTGACTGTAAAATGTTCTTTGCCGTTAAGTTTCATTCTGATGGATCTGTAGCTTGCCTCAAAGTTCAGTTGGTTGGTAAAGGTTATGCTCAAATTTATGAGATTTACTGCTTGAGCATGTTCTCTTAGGCAGCTAAGTTGATTTCGGTTCACCACTTTGTCTTTGACTGCAATGAATAATTGGCCCCTATATCAATTTGATGTGAAGAATGTCTTTCTCCATGATGATCTTTTAGAAGAGATATACATGGAACAATCTTCTGAGTTTGTTGCTCAGGGGGAGTTTGGAAAGTATGTCATCTTTGGAAGTTACTATATGGATTGAAGCAAGACCCTCAGGCATGGTGTGGAAAATTTAGTCAAGCAGTTAAATAGTTTGGTATTCATAAGAGTAAAAGTGATCACACTATAGTCTACTAGCATTCTTCTTCTGGGATCACTCTCTTGCTGGTGTATGTTGATAACATTATTATTACTGGAAGCGATGTGCATGAAATCTTATCATTGAAATCATTTTTTTCAAAAACAGTTCAACACTAAAGATCTAGGTTCCTTGAAGTACTTCTTGGGGATTGAAGCATTAAAGAACAATAAGGATATCTTTTTTATCTCAATTGAAGTATATTTTAAATTTTTTAGCAAGAATGAGAAAATGGAGAGCCTTTTAATGATCCCGAATAATAAGAAAATTAAACTGCCTCACAGTGACTCGCCCTGACATTGCGGGTTTAGTTAGCACTATAAATCTATTCATGTCTTCCCCTACAGTCCATCATTGCTCAATTATAGAACAAATACCATGTTACGTTAAAGGAGCTCGTGGAAAAAAGGATTCTATATCAGAATAATGGCACATAAATATTAAATATTTCTCTGTTGTAGATTGGAGATCTATTATTGGTTATTGTGTTTTTTTTCATAGTAATTTGGTCTTATGGAAGGACAAGAAAGAAAATGTAGTGTCACGATCCAATGCAGAATCTAAGTATTGAACAATGACACAAGCTTTTCGTGAATTGATGTTGGTCTCCCAATTCCTGACCGAAATGNAGTAGCAGAGAGGAAGAATCAATATCTTGTAGAGGTAGCCCAAAGCATGATGATGACAATGAATGTCCCACAACAGTTATAGGGACAAGCAATGTTGACATCCGCTCAATTGATTAACAGGATGCTTTCAAAAGTGCTGGAGTGGAGGTCTTATTATCAAATGTTGAAAGGAGACAATAGTGAGATCCTTCCATTGAAGGTATTTAGATGTGTATGCTTTGTGAAAGACAACAAACCATTTATAGGGAAATTGGATCCCAGAGTTATGAAATGTGTATTTGTAGGTTATACTGCTATTCAGAAGAGTTGTGTCTACTGGAGCCTGATTGAGAAGAGACCCTTTGCGAGTATGG
>JXCR01102419.1:8873-34314 GCA_002079205.1 Phalaenopsis hybrid cultivar
ATAGTTCGTGTTCGGCTCGTTAACTTATCGAACAAAATTAACGAGCTGAACACGAGCTTCTTAACGAGCCGAANCGGGCATCATCCATCATAGCTCATGTACGAGCACTCCCCAACAAAATGGGGTAGCCGATAACAAAAACGACATCTTCTCGACGTGGCTGGCTCTATTATGTTTCAATCTAATGTCCCAAAAAGGTTTAGGAATGATGTTGTGTTTACTGCCATCTATCTCATCAATAGAGTCCCCACAAAAAATCATAAGTTTTGAACCTCTTTAAGCATCTTGATATCTTGTTTCCCCGCCAAATGGTTCTTCACCAATTTTAAACCCAAAATTTTTGGGTGTATGATCTTCGTTCGTAACACTGTTCAGAATCGTACTAAGCTCAATTTCAAATCCTTAAAATGTGACTTTCTTGAGTATTATGCCACTTAAAAAGGCTATCGGAATCTTGATCCTACCATAAATAAATTCTATGTGAGTGTCGATGTCTTCTTCTTTGAAAGTGTTATACACTTTCTTATCACTGTTTTAAGTGAGGAGGAGTTTGATTTCTTGGACATCATTCCTTATTCAACCCCAATGGATATTTCTCCAACAACTATATCCAAGGAACTATCTGTTCCGCTGTACCCACCACTTATCAGTTAACTAGAACCTCCTCCCATCCTCTATGTTTATACTCGATGCACCATCTTGATGGTCCTACTCTGGAGCCCGCTGCTTCCTTATAGAACCTGGAATCCACTCCGAGCGACATCTCGAGAACTAACCTCAGTCCGAAGGAGGAGGTGAATTTTCTTATCGAGGAATGTAATCAGACAAGCTCTCTTTATTCCATGAAAAAATATATCTTTTTTCCAAGTGTATTATCGACATACAAAGTGTTTGTTACTGCTTTAACGGATCATCATCTACCATCTACTAGTTGACTCTTCATGGAAAGCTACAGTAATGAGATGAATGCCCTTTAACGGAATCATAGACAGGATGTTGTGGATTTTTCTCCAGGTAAGAAAGCAGTGGGATGTCGCTGAATTTTTAGCATTAAGTTCAACTCTAATGGATCATTTGAATGCAACAAAGCACGATGGGTCACTAAATGCTACTCACAAACATACCGGTTTGATTATGATAAGACATTTGCTCCAATTGATAAATTAAATACCATCTAGGTCATACTTTTTGTGAATCTAGATTGGCCCTTGCTCCAGTTCGATGTCAAGAATACTTTTCCAAATGGGAATCTCACAGAGCAGGTGTACATGTACTTCCCTTCAAGCTTTGACTCTGCTTTCCCTAAGGGACAAGCGTGTAAACTGTGGAAGCCCCTCTACAGACTGAAGCAATCCTCGAGGGGCTGGTTCGTTAAGTTCACAATGGTGGTAATGGGACATAATTTTCTTAAGCCCAATAAGATCATACTTTTTCTTTCGGCATTCCTCCAGTGAAAAAAATTTTATCCATATCGTCTATGTCGACAATATCGTGCTCACAAGTGATGATCTACCAGCATGGAAGTTTCTAAAAGGTATTCTTGCTACTTCATTTGAAATAATAGACTTGGGATTACTCTGGTACTTCTTAGGCATGGAAGTTGTTCGGTCATCTCGAGACATTTTACTGTCTCAGTGCAAATATGTGCTTAATTTATTGACAGAAAATAACCTACTCTTATGCAAACCAGTAACAATTCCAATGGATCCGAATGAGAAAATAGTTGATCATCTCAATGTTGTTTCGGTGAATAAAACTCACTACCAACGTTTTGTGAGGAAACTCATTTACCTTGCCAATACTCACCTTGACATTTGCCATGAAATAGGTACTATAAGTCAATCATGCATAATCCCTATGAGCATTATCTCAGAGTTGTTAACTCCTTCACTACTTAAAAGGACATCGGGTTCATATCTTTTTTTTTGGTCACACATCTCGTTCTATTGTTATTTATACGGATGCAGATTATGTTGGGTTCGTCCATGATCGATGATCAATCTTTGTATACTATTCATTAGTGTGGAGAAATGTTATCACATGGAAAAACAAAAAACAATCAGTTGTGGTCTGAAACAGTTTTGAAGCAAAGTTTCGTTCCATATCCTTGGGTATCTGTGAAGCTCTCTGTTTACATATTATGCTTCATGAATTACATCTATCAGTCTCTGCTCCTCTCTAGTTGTTCTGTGATAATAAATATGTCATTAACATCGCACATAATTCAGTCCAATATCATCGCATAAGCATGTAGAGATTGACTGACACGTCTTTAAGAAAAAGCTTCATTCAGGGGAGATTTGTATTTCATTTGTTTCATCCAATGGTTAATTAGCAGATATCCTCATCGAAAAAATCTTCTGCAACGTTGTTTGACGACTTCAAATCCAAGTTGAACATGATGAACATTTATGCTTCAACTTAAGAGGGAGTATACGAATTATTAACCTAATTAATATTGCAGTTATTATCAGACTTTATTTGATTTCTTTATTTTCTTTCGTTTTCATATTTATGTATTTCTGCACTTGTCTTATTTTTTATGTGGGTCTTGTAATGTGTATTTATACACCTCCTTCTTATCAATAAAGCATGAAACTCTAGCCTCTAAATTTAGTAGTTTTTATATATTTTTATTTTTGTTCAAAAAAAAATTAACTTTTTTTTAATAACATTCAAAATACCTGAAAAACAAAAAGCAAAAGTGATCCCAGGCAGCCTCTTAGTTGAGCACTCAATTTCATTGATTTGATGATTGGCCAATAATATAACTAAAGCACAATAGCCCCATATAACAATAGCAAGCTACTTTGCTATAACTACAATACCACAAATGGAAGATGCTTTAGCACAACCACAGCCCAAGTTTTCTTCCATGACATAAATATAGCCCCCTGACTATGACGACTCCTTACAAGTATGGGTATTTCTATGCATAGAACGCAATTCCTATGTGTTTACATATCTAACACCTAAATTCTACTGCTTACACTTATACAACCCAAATCTTTTATATCACATAAAGCAAACCATTTAAACTTTTAAAAAGTGGAATACACCTTTTCATACATAGGAAGGTGGCATGTATGCAAAAATTGAAATTTAAGTGTTAGATATGTTAATGCATGTTAAAAAGTGAAATATACCAATTCCTTTTTATTTACATATCTAACACCAAAACTCTACTTATTAAATTTATACCATCTAAATCTTTCATATCACATAAAAGGCACCATTTTAACTTTTAAAAAGTGAAATACACCTTTTCATGCATAGGAAGGTGGCATGTATGTAAAAATTTAAATTTAGGTGTTAGGTATGTAAATACATGAGAATTGATTGTTATGTATTCAAATGTTCCTTACAAGTAATACAATACCATAAATGTAAACATTCAACAATTGATAAGCTGCTAGCTCTAAACATTCTTAATGGAAATCTTCTTTACAAGTAAATAAAACAACATCAGAATTGAGTGTTATGTATTGAAATCTTCCTTATAGGTAACACAACACCATAAATATAAACATTCAACAATTGATAAGCTGCTAGCTCTAAACATTGTTGATGGATCAATGCAAACACCTACAAATTTTTTCTCCTCCACATATTCCCCTTTTTCCGTTGCGGCAGTTTTCTATCTCTACTTTTTATATAAACCTTTAACAAAATAACGCTTGGTTCAGTAGGCTGGCCTTCTCATTGGTCGATTTCAGTAAGAATCTCTCAACAAATAACGAGCCTCTCTGGAACAAAGGCTTCGCAAATCTTATGGAAATTTAGCATAAATCTTAAAGTTAATTCTCTGGGCAAAACTTAAAACAAATGGAACATTTAAATTTGAAAAATTTCCAAACGTCCATTTGTGAGGGTCCAAATCTAAAAATTTAAGCTATGTATGATCAGTATCGTGTATTAAAGAGTAGAGGAATGCCATTTCCCAGTGCGAAAGTTCACAACGAGAAAGAGTCCATTTCTCATCACCATAGTTATTTAAGGATATAGAAAGATCATAAGGTTGAATTAGTATCAAGTCGCAGTAGCACTTCCACACTAAGAACCTTGCTCAATAGTGTTTATGAAAAAAAAAAAGGTCGGAGAATCACATTCTCCCCAGCTAGAACCCTTTGTTACCCTACAGAAGTTCCTTCCAGGACAAGAATCTCACCCCCCCAATCACGCAGCAATCGATCACACTCCAAAAAAAACTAATGGAAAAGGGAGATTACCTTGAGAGAGAANGGTCGGAGAATCACATTCTCCCCAGCTAGAACCCTTTGTTACCCTACAGAAGTTCCTTCCAGGACAAGAATCTCACCCCCCAATCACGCAGCAATCGATCACACTCCAAAAAAAACTAATGGAAAAAGGAGATTACCTTGAGAGAGAAATTGAGGGCGACGGAAGGGTAGTAACGGAGAACGCTAGTGCCGTTGCCACGCCAAAGAGAAAGTACGCCTTCCTCGCGGACAGTGCGGGCGATGCAATCAACCATGCCGCGAAAGCGAACCTTACGCGCGTGACCAGTTAAACCAAGAATGGCGGCGTTGCTCTCCTGCGTTTGTAGAAGAAGTTTCGCCCGTTCGATCGGCGCAACCACTGTGTGCACCAGTCCACCCATCACGGCCCCCGCCACCAGATCCCGCTGAAAACTCCCCACCCTTCCCCAACCCCCTTTCTTCGCCCGTCCTCTATCACCATTGCCGGAGCCGCTGCTGATCTTTTCCCCACCGGTGCAGCCTCCGCCGTTCACGTCTGCCGTCTTCATTCCCCCCTAACAGTCGTCTTCCTCAGCCCCCTTCCCTTCCTCTCTCTCCCTCGTTCTCCGGTAGAGAATTTCTCGACTTCTGAGATTCCAACACAGCAGATCAGAATACGGCAGCCAGTACTGAATTTGGGATGTTGCCTCCATCCATCTTCAGCAGCTCATGAGGCTGCATTTTGCCTCGGCGACAATTTATACAGCGAACCTAAAGAGATCACGTGAGGCTCATGTGATCTACAATTTTTTGTGTATTTTTGTAGGCTGAAAAATAAATACCTCCCGACACATTCAAAATATCATTATTTTAATTTTTTGAATTATTAAATACAACTTTTATATACAAATAATGTGGCACATATGTAAAAATTTTAATTTAGGTGTTAAATATGTAAATACATAGTTGTAAGTGATAAATATGTAAATATTTCCAAAAATAAATAGTATTATGATATAACTGTCTTTAAAATAAATAAAGTAAAATTAAATTTCTATTGATAGAGTACATGCATAGTCAAATAAAAATAATACAACCTTGATACATTGAGATTTGATTATCTTGTAAAATAAAATGCATGCAATTTTATTATTTTTGATATCTTAAGTGTTGTACGAAATCCAGATAATAAAAAGTAAACAGAATGAGATATTAATAAGTTTTACGTGAGGGAGAAAACCAATGCACTAATCCAATCAGAATGATTCACTATAAGTTTGTAGATAGATAGACAAACACTTATCTTGCAACTGAAAAATGGTTACAATATTCACCAAATATAATGTTTATCATGTTTACAATATACAGAAAGATTCGATATATTTTGAATACAATCCTCAAGAGCAATTACAGCTGGGAGTCATCGTCCAGTCTGTAATACAACATGTTTGAGATATTTCGTTGGCTCGTTACATAGCATTTAGAACAATCTATTAATTCGAACGCATGAGTCTTCATCATTTAATAAAGAAATTCATTATTCCGCAACATGTGTCGTCACTTTGACGAAAGTATATCAAATTTGTTGAAATCGAAGCTCTCGATGATTTTTAAAATCGGAACAATTTCTGCTCAAAAAATGCCTCGAGATCTATGTCAAATGCATCATAATTCATGTCAACTATAAATTTAAAAGATGACCCATCAGTTGCCTCCTATTTTTTAGCATATTAGTTCTTATTATCCAAAATCAATCAAAATAGTGAAAAAAATGAAATTTTTTAGTTGGTCAGCGGCGGACGACGATGGCTGATAGGTGGCGATAGAGACAGTTGAATGTGTGGGAGGAAAATATCATAGCTTGTCATGAGTGAAAGATGTGGTGCGGGTTCAATCAGGTCAAAGGTCTCAAGCGCATGTTTCTGATCTAATTTTTGGTCACATAGAACTTGCACGGACATCACCCCTTGTGGTCAAAAGGGAACATGTCCTTTTCTTGCCTGATGTGACCACGTCAGGCCTTGGCATGACCTCAACCCAAAATACCTCGACGTGGTTACAGCCTGCCTTAGGCGTGACCAGGCCCTAAAGTATCTCAGCGTAGTCATGTCAGGCTTGGACGTGACCATGCTTAGGCAAATCAACTTCACATGTCAACTATTTGTGGCATTCGTTCACAGATCAAGCCTTGAATTGACACACCCTTTCGCCGGCGGCGATTCGTGGCTCAATAACAACAAGACTGATCTTTATCATCGACTTACCACCTTATTGGACGGCTCCGGGTGGCTTTACCAATGCCTTCCCCACCAATAAATGGGAGTCTCCAATACTGAACTTGGCACTGTTCCCACTGTCCGAGGGAGAACAGAGAAGGGATTCTAGTGGGCTTCTTCCTCTTTTTCCTCCTCTGGTCTGCCACCTCTCCTCTCAGTAAATTCTCCTTCCATCCTCTTTTAAATTAAGCATTTATTTATTTAAAAGTTTTTAACCTAGGTCAATGTTGGCATCATTTTTGTATGTCATATGTGTCAGTGTCCACTTGAATGTTACAGGACTATTTACAGCTTCTTGTAGCCTAGAACATCTGTCTAGACCATCTAGTATGTGCCCCAAGCACAAAATTAGGATAGTTGTCTATTGTTGTCGTATATATCTCTTGATCTTGTCAGAAAGTGAGATAGAGCAGCGATCCTTCCATTTACTCTCGCACCTCTTTTGTATTTCTAAGAGGTATTCTCCTTGAGTGCTTTGATTTTTTTAGTATTAACCTTGATTTCATGTTGAGTAAACATAAAATTTGAAGAACTTGTTTGATGTGACTTTGAAGAAACATTTGGTGGAGTTAAGACTTGTGTTATATTTTCAAAGAAGATGAAAATATTTTCTTAAGTCAGGAATATGTTGGGAGTTTTTAGATACTTGACCAGCATGTCTTTGATATATTCCTCCATGGTATATTTTTTATGAGACATTTGAAAACCTTGTTCATGAGACGCTAGAAAGTTGTGCCCATGCTCTTCAGTCCGAAGGACATCACCCTAAAACAGTGCATGTTTGTCTGTTTGGAGAGAAATAGTTTCCTCATCAATTGGATTCATATATTATCTAGTTGTAACCAAAATAAGCTTCCATGAAGTTGAGCATTTGATATGCAGAAGTAGCAACAACTAATTGAACTCTCCAAGAAAAAGGAAAACCGTCCTTTGGATAAACATTGTTCATATTAGTATAGTAAAAGCACATCTTTCGTGCTCCAAAGGGCTTTCTTCATCATAATGAAGTTTGCAAGCCAAACACGAAGATGTACCTCCCATACAAATTTTGGTTAGTGAAGCTTGTCGACCTCTTGTTCGATCTTTTATTGGTGATCTAACATGAAGTCTTGCTTTTTTTGGATGATTGAATTACATATGAGGCCGACCTTGAGGGAATGCACAATCACTTCGAGATCAACACCCATTTTTGTCAGGCTCCAAGCGAACACATCTTAATTTCTACAAATGAAATCTATATAATCCAATTTTTTATCACTAGACAACAAATATCTGAACTACATACTCCGTAAATGGTGTTCCTCTCATATTTATTTTTAGTAACTTCTTAGTATCACAATCATGTAAAATATATACATGAATATTTTATCTTTCAATTTTAATGTGATGCTATATATATATATATATATATATAAAAGCTATTTACAAATCAACTACCCTCTTCAATACATTTTTCAAATTCATACTCAAATATCAACATTTATGATAAAATCTCAACTCATATTTTTCATTTTTTATCAAATTTTCTACAGTTTGATCGTGACACATGCAAATACATCAATTCGGTAGTTCAACAAAAGATCATCTGGGCGATTAATTTGTAAATATCAACGTTTGGGATGGGCTTTATGTAACCATCCCAAAAATCGTCCAAAAGAATATACTGCTTTTTCCATAGAAAAACTGAAGGTGTCCCTACCAAATCCTAATGCAGGTTTTATTCTTGTACAGCCAATATATAATATGATAATAAAAACCTTTTTCTCCACCAGCACAACTAATGCCATTTTCAAGATCCAAAAGTTTAAGGAAAAAAAAAATTGTAACATAACTTATTAACAAAATCTCTTAAGTAAAAATACTTCCTTAGGCTTGTTTTCCTCCACTTCTCATCATCATTTTACACAAAAAAAAAAAAAAACACAGTGTCTGGAGTCCGGACATAAGTTATGTTCGGACAACGAACACAATACACTGGGGGTGATTTTTTTTTACTCCTCCGCTCCGTCTGGTGTATCACGTTCGTTGTCCGGATGTAGCTTTGCGTACAGACTCCGGACGCAATACTTTTTCCTCTTCTCTTCCGTTATCCTTATAATCATCCTCATCTTCTAAGTCAGCACAATCATCTTTTTGAGTAGTCGCTCTGGTGAACCATGAAATGACATGAGTTATAATCTCGTTCCTGATCGTGGTTCTGCAAAACAAAGTTTGTGCTTAGAAAGCATATTAAAAGGAAAAAAATAAAAACAAATTGTTATATTTTCTTTGAGATTAGTGCAACACATAATAACCAATCCAATATTAAGCGCATATTACGTCGAGACTCCGAACGTAGAGGTACGTTAGGATTCTAATGCTCGTCGTGTTTAGGAATATCTCGTTGTGTTACAAGAATATTCTATCAGAATTATTTGTAAAAAATGAAGTGTTATTCGCGTATTATGTGTTGTTATTCGATTTTTTTGTGTTGTTATTGAAATATTCCCCTGCATTACTTGATTTGGGGTTGTGTTATTCGACATATTCCCCTTTTTATTTCAATTTCAACTATGTTATTGAAATAACACAGCCTCAAATCAACTAACGCAGGAAAACATTCCAATAACATTTTATTTTCCACAAATAATGCTGATGGAATATTCCTTTAACACAGCGGGATATTACTATAATACAATGACTATTGCAATCTGAACGTAACTCTACGTTCGGAGTCCTGACGTAATATTTTTCCTCCAATATTATATTGCACTCAGCTCAAACTAAATTTAAGAATTAGAAATTCATCTAGATTAAATGTAGATCAAAATATTCCGACTCAAGAGTTTTCTTTGGTTAAGATACTAACATTTTCAACTAAACTTCTTTTTCTAATCCACATAATTAGAATAAAAAAGCACCATAAAAAAACTTTTCAAGTGTCACCCATCCCAGTACTACTCTCACCTAAATATGTAAATTTGGAGTTCTAATGGACTTTGATGCATGAATGTTGGTATCATCGCGCCCAGTAAATAAACCAATAGATGAAAATATGTATTTCATCTTTAAAAAGATAGTTATGGTGGTATTTTTGATGCGATGATAAAGATTTGAGTGACATGCATGTAAATATAATCATTTAGGAGTTAGATATGTAAATATGTAAGAATTGTGTGGTATGTATGTAAATGCCCCTCCTAAAAAAAAAGTAAGGAAAAGGCTATAACGCTATTTCATAATCTTGTTCCATTTGGTCTTGCAGCTTCTTCGCCTGCCCAGTAAAAAAACCACCATGAGAGCATCTTTAGAGCATACTTTGCCTCCGAATAAAGTAATACTTTACTTACAAAATTTATCCTTCATGTCAACACCATCAGAAGGAGTTTCAGGTGGATTAGAGAAGTTGAAGACGCTCTCACATTTCTCAGTTTTTTGTAATGGGCTTTCTCTTCAAAATTTTCTGAGTCAAGCAATTACCATGACGCCACTCAATCTGAGTTCTGTAACAGCAGAAATTCCATTGATTAAGAGAAAATGGTTTCTGGCATGAAAAAACGTGTGGCATTTACATAAATACCACATAATTCATATGTATTTACATATCTAATACCTAACTATTCATATTTATATGCATACCACTCAAATCTTTAACATCAAATAAAAAATATGACAAACAACATCTATTAAAAGTGAAATGTATCTTTTCATGCATAAGTTTATGACACCAAGGCTTAATAAGTGTAGATATTAAACTTTGGGTTTTAGATACGTAAATACATAAGATTTGTGTGGCATGCCACTCAATCTCAGTTCTGTAACAGCAGAGGCGCCATTGATTAAACTTCCAATAAAAAAAAATGGTTTATGGAATGAAAAGAACTAGGGGAATTTACATACACAGCACACAATTCATATGTATTTACATATCTGACACCTAAACATTCATACATAAATGCATACCACTCAAATCTTTCACATCACAGAAAAAATGCCCCCAACACTAACTCTTTTAAGTGAAACACAGCTTTTCATGCATAAGTATATGTCACCAAGGTGTAATAAGTGTAAATATCAAACTGTGGGTTTTAGATATGTAAATACATAAGCATTGTTTGTAGAGGTGTCAAAATGGTTCGTTGTTCGCGAACAGCTTGTGTTCGATTCATTCGCTAAGCAAACGAGCTGAATACAAACAATTTTTTTATGCTCAATATATAAGCGAGCAGAACAGTTCTATTCGTTCGTGTTCATTTGTATGGCTCATTTTGACTCTAAATAATTAAACTATAATTATATATAATTAATGAGTATTATTTTCATAAAATTTAATTCACTACAAGGCTACAAAGATTTATAATCAATTAAAATTATTAATTAAAAATAGAAAAAATACATATTAAATTTTATTTAAATGAATATTTTAATATAAATAATAAGATTTAAATCTCTCCCTACCACTAAGATCCTACAGCTGTGTGGCTAGGGTTGTCAAAATGACTCATTNATGGGTTTTAGATATGTAAATACATAAACATTGTTTGTAGAGGTGTCAAAATGGTTCGTTGTTCGCGAACAGCTCGTGTTCGATTCATTCGCTAAGCAAACGAGCTGAATACAAACAACTTTTTTATGCTCGATATATAAGCGAGGAGAACATGAACATAGTTCTATTCGTTCGTGTTCATTTGTATGGCTCGTTTTGACTCTAAATAATTAAATTATAACTATATATAATTAATGAGTATTATTTTCATAAAATTTAATTCACTACAACGCTACAAAGATTTATAATCAATTAAAATTATTAATTAAAAATAGAAAAAATACATATTAAATTTTATTTAAATGAATATTTTAATATAAATAATAAGATTTAAATCTCTCCCTACCACTAAGATCCTACAGCTGTGTGGCTAGGGTTGTCAAAATGACTCATTGGTCGTGAACAACTCGTGTTCAGCTCAATAAGCAAACGAGCCAAACACAAACAACTTTTTTTAACTCGATATATAAACGAGTCAAACACGAATAATGATATTTTTTAACAAGCCGAGCCTCGGTTTGCTCAAGCTCGGGATGTTTACACCTCTAAAGGTTGCATGTGTGACTAGAGTTCTCACAATTGCTCTTTGTTAGTGAAAAGCTCGAGTTCGGCTCACTAAGCAACTGAGCCGAACATGAAGAAATATTTTGCGTTCGAATATAAACGAGCAGAACACGAACAATGATATTTTTTAAAGAACTAAACACAAGCTGAGCCGGGGCGCTCGTGTTCAACTCGTTCACACCCCTAATTGTGTGGTATGCAAGAAATTTTCCAAAAAACTTAACTAGATTGCTTTCGATAGAATGGGCTCATCCACATTAATCAACAGGTTTGTTTTAGTTATGATTGAATTCTTAAAATAAGGATTGGTGTCAAAGTAGAAGTCAATTTTGAAGCCATTTGGTTCATCAATTTTACACCATTTAATATCTTTGAGATAATCTAGAGCTCCTTCATCTCTCTTTTGAATCTAATGCAATAAAAAATTACATTTTATTATCAATTACGGAAGAGGAAGCAGTAAAGTAGTTTTGCTTACCACCTTGGCCAGCAGCTCATTATTTTTCATAGCAGTGAGCCAAAAACCAGGCACTCCTTTCTATATAAAATTAATCAAGAAAGGAAACAACAATTAAGAGAAAGATATAAAAAGCTCTATTTCAAAACAGTGCTTTCGTTAAAACCTTTAAGAGTATTATCCTCTGCGGGGCCTTTTCCCTGGCTTCATTTTTGACATCTTCAACTTCCACGAAACCTTCGACAATTTCATATTGCTGAATAAGTGTGTTCCACAAGATAAAAAATGGGAAATTGTTATGAATCGCAAAAGGAAAGAAGAACAACTACAACATAAAATAGATTATTGAGATGTCGACTCAAGTTAACGGATTAGGTTCTGGTTCGACCAATATTTGACCCGACCTAAATTCAAACCCGTTTATTAAATGTGTTGAAAGACCTGACTTGCCTTTAACACGAATAATCCGAACTTGGCCCAAATAACCGGTTTAACAAATTAATGAATAAATATAAATGAGAAACATAATACAAATAGGATACATAAATGCATGATAAAAAATATTTTTCCAAACGACAAATGTGAACTAATATAGTAATGTGGTTAGATATTAAAAGCTTAGATTGGGTTGGTGAGTAAACCAAAACCGGCCTGAAAATTAAATAGGTAAATTGTTCAACTCAAAACCAATCTAAAAGTTAATCGTAGTCAACTCAAACCTCACACATTGAATAGCATGTTGGACCGAACTAAACCATCCTACTACCACTAGACCCCAACGAGTGCTAGCTTCAGTAACGCATGAAGCCCCAAGTGGCACTAGGAGCATTGCTGTATATACCATATAAATATGAGAGATTTACATACCTAGCACACAATTCTTGCATATTTGCATATCTCACACCTAAATTTCTATACTTCCATGTTTACATACATAATACTTTGGTTCTTTAAATGTATAAATGAAAAAACATATTTCACATTTAAGAAGTGGTATTAAAGTTTGAGTGCTATGTGTGTGTATATGAAAGTTTAGGCATGAGAAATATAAATACATTAGAATTGTATGTCATGTATGTAAATAAAAGTCAAGAAGGCATAGCCCATTGATAGAGGACTTTCACTCCTTGCCACAGGTCTGCACTTTCTTATGTTCATCATGTTGGCCCTGAAGTATTTCCAGAATCAAATATGGCAGACATTAAGCATTAAAAATTAAATATATAAAACCATTTTATAACAAATAATTGAATAATGATGACAAAAATGAGACTATGATTCATGTGAAGTTGCTGAAGCAAAAAAGAAATAACTCAAAATATATCCCTGAAGAGAGGGTCACAGAGTAAGAGAGGATGGGGGAAAGGAGGGAAAAATAAGGGCTTCTAATATGAAATCAAAATTCAAATCTCAATATTATAATATGAGTCAAATCTCTAGATTCTAATGTGTGTGTGCATTGAAGATTTGCATAAAAACCACTCAATTCTTATGTATTTACATGTCTAACACGTAAACTTCAATTTTTACATAGATGCCACCTTACCTATGCATGAAAAGGTGTATCTCAGTCTTTAAGAGTAAGAAAAAGGTGATATTTTTTATGTGATATGGAAGATTTGTGAGGTAGAAATGTAAAAAGGTGTTAGATATGTAAATACATAAGAATTGGGTGGCAAGCATGTACACACACACAACATTTAAAGGCGGAGCACGTTGATATTATATATTTAATTATACATACTATTTGTAAAGAATATAGAACGGAAGCAATTTCTGCTTACATTACATATAAGTGCAAGGATTTATATAAAAAAGAATATTAAAAGAAAGGAAACATAACATATTTAAAACTTACAAAGCAGGATAATTTGTTTTTAACTTAAATTTAAGAAGATGGTATAATTTATGTGGCTCAAAATTTATTTGAGGCTAGACATAGCCTAAAGCTTGACGAAATCTTTCAACCAAACAACCACTTAAGTAATAGAAAATAAAAAAAGAGAAGATTAACATACATACCACTCATTTCCTATGTATATACATATCAAACACCTAAATTTAAATTTTTACATGCATACTATCCTACCTATGAATGAAAATGTGTATTTCAATGTTTAAAAATTAAAATTGTATTATTTGTTTTCTGAGATATGAAAGATTTTGGGGGTATAAATATATAAAGCAAGGTGTGCATCAAGAATATGCTTCCAAAATTGCAAATTCTGAGGAGATCCAACGATCCAGAATAGAGAAAGCATGACAAAGGAGGGCTAACCAACTGAAGACCATGAGGCCCGTTTATCCGATCGAACGTAGCCATCCGAGCCAAAGCTGTAAGTAGACAAAGCCAGGAGAAGGACAAAGAGAACGACCGAACAATTTGAGTAAGAACCACTCAGACTAAAGTAAAATAGATAAGCATCCAAACTAAACATTACAAGAATGCTAAGCGAAGGCATCGACCTACCTTTCGGGGGAAAGATGACCCCGAGTCTCCTCGTCTGAGACAAAAAAATGACAATACAATAGATTANCATATTTCACATTGAAGTAGTATTAAAGTTTGAGTGCTATGTGTGTGTATATGAAAGTTTAGGCATGAGATATATAAATACATTATAATTGTATGTCATGTATGTAAATAAAAGTCAAGAAGGCATAGCCCATTGATAGAGGACTTTCACTCCTTGCCACAGGTCTGCACTTTCTTATGTTCATCATGTTGGCCCTGAAGTATTTCCAGAATCAAATATGGCAGACATTAAGCATTAAAAATTAAATATATAAAACCATTTGATAACAAAGAATTGAATAATGATGACAAAAATGAGACTATGATTCATGTGAAGTGGCTGAAGCAAAAAAGAAATAACTCAAAATATATCCCTGAAGAGAGGGTCACAGAGTAAGAGATGATGGGGGAAAGGAGGGAAAAATAAGAAGGATTTATATAAAAAGAATATTAAAAGAAAGGAAGCAATTTCTGCTTACATTACATATAAGTGCAAGGATTTATATAAAAAGAATATTAAAAGAAAGGAAACATAACATATTTAAAACTTACAAAGCAGGATAATTTGTTTTAACTTAAATTTAAGAAGATGGTATAATTTATGTGGCTCAAAATTTATTTGAGGCTAGACATAGCCTAAAGCTTGACGAAATCTTTTAACCAAACAACCACTTAAGTAATAGAAAATAAAAAAAGAGAAGATTAACATGCATACCACTCAATTCCTATGTATATACATATCAAACACCTAAATTTGTATTTTTTAAATGCATACTATCCTTCCTATGAATGAAAATGTGTATTTCAATGTTTAAAAATTAAAATAGTATTATTTGTTTTCTGAGATATGAAAGATTTTGGGGGTATAAATATATAAAGCAAGGTGTGCATCAAGAATTTGCCGACGCAAATTCTGAGGAGATCCAACGATCCAGAATAGAGAAAGCATGACAAAGGAGGGCCAACCAACTGAAGACCATGAGGCCCACTTATCCGATCGAATGTAGCCATTCGAGGCAAAGCTGAAAGTCGACAAAGCCATTAGAAGGACAAAGAGAACGATCGAACAATTTGAGTAAGAACCAATCAGACTAAAGTAAAATATATAAGCATCCAAACTAAACATTACAAGAATGCTAAGCGAAGGCATCAACCTACCTTTCGGGGGAAAGATGACCCCGAGTCTCCTCGTCTGAGACAAAAAAATGACAATACAATAGATTATTATAATCATCCCAAAGAATCCTTTCGTCGAAGAATGGGCTAACAGTTATAGCGATTCACACTCTGCTCGACAGCTCAGTCTCGCTCTACCGACAAGAGCTTCTCATCCAGTGATTTAGAGTTGATAATCAGACTAGTTCAACAGATCGATAAAGCCTAGCCGACCGAGTTATTCATGCCGATCTGAAGTTAATCAAGCTCAGTCGACCAGTAAAACTAGCTGAGCTTAGTCGAAGAATTGATCTCATTGAGCCAAAGTCATACTAACCCTGCCGCCCGAATTATAGTGCAGTCGAACAATAAACTCATACATGTAAAATACCTAGAATATCATGTATAACCCCTATTAAACCAGGGGCATAAGTGTAATATCATTATATTGTATCATCCCTTCTATAAATAGGGAGATTACTTTATAAGAAAATGACTAATATACAAGATTTTTTACTATTCATTATTATTCACTCCTCTCTTTGTCTTTTTGCTATCTCCTGTCTTATCCTCTATTATTTGGGATGTGATTTAAGGAGAAATCAGGATTCAACACAAGGTTCAGGTGTTAGATATGTAAATACATCAGATTTGGTTGGTATGTATGTAAATGCCACCTGGATCTCCATCAGCAATTCCACCCGCTTCCTGACATTGGGCGAGAAGTCTTCCAGCAAACCCATAACCTGTTCCACCCAGTTCTCAATTCTTCCCCGCAATCCAAAACCTTATCAGCCCCAACCAACAACCCCTCAAAATAGCACAAACCAATAAACCTAAGCGCAGATTTTAGCATCAACGAATTGACACTCCACGGAACTCAGAGCTGCTCATTCCAAATCCCTTAAAATGTTAGGAAGGATCAAAGAAGAGCGATAGACACAATAAGCATCGACAGGATGAGATGAGGAGAGGAAGAACCCATTATGAATTTCAGAAGAGCGGAGTAAGGAGCCCAGAGTTCCAACATCTCCTTCCCTCTGCCGATCATGATTGCGCTGGTGATTGACGCAACAGCTTGTTGGCTGGTGGGATGAGGATTAGGGAAGATGGATTGAAATCGGAGATGGAAGAAGAAAGAAGATGGCAGCAGTGAGAAAGTTAGAACTGAGTGCGATTTGCGCGTCGGAGAGGAAAGGTTCAAGGTGGCAGTTTTTTTTTGGAAGATTTGCATGCATACCACTCAATTCTTATGTATTTACATATCCAACACCCAAATTCTAATTTTTAGATATATGCCATTTACTTAAGCATAAAAATATGTATTTCTCTTTTTAAAAGTCTTTTGTGATATCATTCATGTGATATGAAATATTTGGGAGGTATAAATGTTCAAAGCAAAGTCTAGGTTGCAGATACCATGATACATGAGAACTAGGCGGTATGTATGTAAATGTCATCCTTTTTTTTTTGTGGGGACACATCACTATTTGTAAAGTAGAGGGACTGAATTTTTATGAATTAAAAAAATATGAAAAAACCTATTTTTTCACAAGACCTAGCCTGAAGACCTCTATGGGATATTGTGATGATATTATGGTAGTATTATGATGCTATTTTGACGATATTCTTATGGTATTCTTGCGATATTATGATGGTATACCCAAGTTAACGCAAATAATAATAAAAGAGAAAATATTATTATTGAAAATCAAAAAGAGTATTACAACCAAACACACTAAATTGAAAATAAAAATAAGCATGACACACAAACCCAAATTGGGGTCTGATCCAGAGGAGTGGTGATCGGTCAGAGCAACATTAAGGGGGTTTCAAGGCTGTAATTTATGGATGACAGTAGGTATGGGGTGGTTGGACAACAAGTAGATAGCAGCTAAGGATATTAAGCGTGGCTGGGAAGGCTACGAGTTGCTGGAATTGACAAGAGAGAGGGCGGCAAGTAGATAAGGACGGCTAGAACATTCTAGTGATATTATAGTGGTAGTCTTGTGATATTATGGTGATTTCATAGTAATATGATTGTGATATTCTCGTGGTATTTTGGTGATATTATCCTGATATTTTAGTTGTATTATGATAGCATACTAGTGATATTCTTGTGATATTATAATAATATAATCGGGGTATTCAAGTAATATTATTATGGTATTTTTGTGATATTTTGTTGGTATTTTGGTGATATTCTAATAATATTTTGATGGTATCCTTATGACATTATTGTTGTATTCTAGTGATATTATGATGATATTCTGGTGTTTTTTTTATGACATTATGATGATATTTTTGTGATATTTTGTTGGTATACAAAAATACTACCAAATATCACCAAAATAACATCACAATAACGTCAAAATATTATCAAAATACCACAAAAATACTGTGAGAATACCACCAAATTACCACCATAACACCATCACAATATCACCAAAATACCACCATAATATCACCAGAATACCACCAAATGCTCTTTTTTTGTATTCTGTTGGTATACCAAAATACCACAAAAATATCACAAAAATAACACAATATTACCACCTAAATACCACAAGAATATTGTCAGAATATCACCAAATTACTATCATTATATCATCATAATACCATCAAAATAAAACCATAATATCAGAAGAATACTATCAGACAGTTTTTCTGACGGTATTCTGCTACCACCAAAATACTATCATAATAGCACCAGAATATCATCAAAATACAACAATAATACCACCAAAATATCCTAGAATACCATCAAAGTACCACCAAAATATCACAAGAATACTACAATTATACCACCAAAATATCAGCATAATATCACTAAAATACTACCATAATATCACCAGAAAACCACCAGACAGTCTTTGGGACGGGTCACATGAAAACATAGTTTTTTTTTTATATTCTTTTAATACGTGAAAACTCAATTCCACCACTTCACAAATGACGTTATGTTATTGGAATTCACACGGCACGTTCTCCAAATATAACATTTTCTCTTCACTAACACCAACATCCTACTCGATCTTTGATCTTTTCTCGTCAAATGAGAATAATGAGGCACATCGTAAATACTTTCTTTAATCTTTCAACGCTAAAGTCATCGTCTACAATTTGCCTATCATATTGAATCAACATTTTCCCAATTGCCAAAAAAGACATCATTTTTAACCAACTATATGCGTTATTAAAAGTATGGGGCAATTACATAAAGAACACCAGGAATTTGCTATTTACAAATTAATCACCCCTTTCATCCATTTTTCAAATTATCACTCAAATATCAAAATTCATGATAGAACCTCAAGCCGGCTCGTTCGAAACTGCTCATGTTCGAAATCGGCCGTGCACAGTGTGTTCGTGTTCGGCTCAAAATTGATTCGTTATAATTAAATTGAAAAAAAATAGATGTAAAATGTTGGATTCGAACCTGGATTAAATATATGCAAAAGAAGACACTAACCACATGTGCTATTATTTAAACTTAAATATAAGTATATGTAATATATTATTATATAAATAATTATATATATTTTTTTATTTCAAGCTAAAACAAGCCGAACACGAGCGAACAAAGAGCTATTTCTATTCGGCTTATTTATAATTAGAGCTTTAAAAACTTATTTGTATTCAGCTCGTTTATTTAACAAACGAGCTAAACCCAAGTTACTGAACGAGCCGCACACGAGCTATTTGCGAACAATGAGTTTTTTTGTCAGGCCATATTTTCATTTTTATCAAATTCTTAAAAATTTAATCTTTGCATGCATAAATAGTTCGGTAGTTCAAAAAAATCACCAAAGTTATTAATATGTAAATATCAATATTTTATGTGATATACATGTAATTATTCAAAAATCATTTCTACTGGATCAAATCCTATGATCTTCTATTTTTCAAAATTTCATCCTGAAAAACATTTGAATCTCTCACAACTCTTATTTATTAACATATACATGAAATACTCATACTAAACTATGACAACAAATGTCTCTATATTAGTGCAAAATTTTCTAAGATGAAAAATGGGTGGTATAAATGTAAAAAAGCAAAATTGTGTCAGAAATACAAATTCATATATTAAATTATCTCTATATTATGCATCAAATATTCATACAAAATATCTATGCATGGAAATATGTATTTTATTTTTTAATAAATAAACATGATTTTTTTATGCGAGATAAAAAAATTTGGGTGGTATAATTGTAAAAAGTAAATGTGTGTTAGAAACATAAATTCATAAAAATTGGGTGATATGTATGTAAATGCCCAACAAAAATAATACCTAAACAAAAATATAACAATTGTCTAAGATCTGTTTGTGGCAGCTGCAGCATATTGAATAATCTGCTGATAAGCTGATTAAAAATAATCTACTGATAAGCAAGTGCGATGACTATTACAACTTTTTATTTTTTTTGAAAAAACTAGACCGCTGTCAGAAAGCTGCCACCACATCTAGACTAGTGTGGTGTGAAAACACAGTTTTCGGCATTTTGAAAACACATAAGTTGTCAAAACACAGCTTACCCAAACAGGTCAAGTGCGTTTTCAAAACGCCACTACACAAACAATGCTGTCCCAAATGGGCCCTAAGACTCCATGCCAAGATTTATTATCTTAGGATTAAAAAAATAATTATCACGTATTTATACTATAAAAGAGATAATAATAATAATTTATGTAATCACAAAGCTACGACAAGAATTCCAGTAAAACCTTTACAGAATATATTACATAAATAACAAGTATTTTATTTCAACTAGGGGCGTGCACGAGCAGGCGCACGCACACTCGCACAACAACCTGAGCAGATCAACAAATAAGCTCGGGTGCCTGTGCAAGCGCACGCGCGGGTGCGTCGTTAGCTCAACTATCTGAACATAACAACAATTACGCTCGTGTGTGTGGTCGTGTCGCTCGCTTAACAATCTGAGCATAACAACAATTAAGCTCGCTCAAGCTCGCACCTATACTACCAACTTGACAAAATCACGGCTCAATTTTTTCTTGGGGCCATTTACATAAATACCACCAAATTCCCACGTATTTACATATCTAACATCTAAACGTTATCTTCTATATATTTATACCACCGAAATCTTTCATATCACATTAAAAAATATATATATATATTACTATTTTAACTTTTTAAAAATACAATGCATATATTTATGCATATGTGAAGGTGCAAATAAGTTTAGGTGTTAGATATGTAAATACATAGGAATGATATCTGCTGAGTTGGTTAATGATAGCTTTGATCATAAACCCCTAAGAAGTAATCCGCAGGCAACTCTTATAAAACAAATCCACACTCCCTGAAACAAAAGAGTAGGGGTGTAAACGAGGCTCGCTAGTATTCGGCTCGTTTATATTTCGAGCTCAAAAATGAGCCGATAACAAGCCGTTCACGAACAAATAGTCATTTTGACAACCCTAATCAAGTAGCCATATAATGTTAAAGATTGAGACAAGATTTAAAACATCATTTAAATGTAAATTAATAATTTTTATTCTATATTCTTCATTAATACTTTTAATTGATTATAAATCTTTGTAGCATTGTAGTCAATTAATTTTCTTTAAAAAATACTACTAATTAAAGATATATATATATATATATATATATATATATATATATATATATAAAATGTGTATAAAAGANAAAACGAGCCGAACACGAACGAACAAATATTTTGTTCGTGTTCGGCTTGTTAACTTAGCGAACGAGCCGAACACGAGCTTCTTAACAAGCCGAACAACAACGAGCCGTTTTGACAGCCCTACAAAAGAGGATTCAATGATATCAGTAGATTTTGGGAAACATACAAATGAAATAGAAAAAGAAAATTTACATATATACCAAGTAAAAGCTATGTATTTACATATCTAACACCTAAACTTCAATTTTTGCAGAAATATGCAGACTCACTTATGCATGAAAAGGTGTATTTCACCTTCTAAAAGTTAAAATACTAATATTTTTTAAGTGATATGAAAGATTTGGGCTGCATCAATGTAAAAATATAAAGTTTAAATGTTAGATATGTAAAAATGTATGAATTGGGTGGTATGCATGTAAATAGACTAAACAAAATGGAACAAGTGGATTTTTCATCCTTAGGCTAAAACAAATTATTTTGTTTCAGATTTACAAGTCCACATACAGACCAAAAGATGGACATTTACATATATAACACACATTTCTTATGTATTTACATATCTCGCACTAAAACTTTCATATTTACACATAACCACACTCAAATCTCTAATCACATAAACGATAGTAATATCATGACTTTTTAAAAATGAAATACACACCTTTTCATCCATAGGTTTAAAGCACCAAAATGCTATTTATGTAAATATGAAAATTTACGTGTGAGATTATGTAATTACATAAGAGTTGTGTGCTGCTGTGTATAAATTTCCCTCTAACTACCAATAAAAACTGCAGAAGAGAATGTTACCTGCTCAATCAAGCTTCCATTTGAACCTTGCATTCATTGTCATGTAACTATGCATCTCCATCTTTCTGTTGAATGTATCAAATTTCTAAATGAAGCTAGTCCATTAATGCAAAAGAAAACAATAAATACTTCTAGAAAAGTCTTGATAAGTCTTGATATGAAAGATTTGGGTGGTATAAACATAAATATTAAAGTTGATATGAGAGATTTGGGAGGTATAAATATACAAACTAAAGTATAGGCATTATATATGTAAATAGATATGTAAACCCAAGCCAAAAAAAGTATCATATACTCAAACTTGAATGAAATATATCGATTAGGTGTTTATACTAATTATAACATGATACCCCTGGCATATACTTAGATACCACCTAACTCCAATGCATTTACATAACTAACACCAATACTTTGATTTTTTACATTTATGCCACCCAAATCTTTCATATCACGTAAAAAATACTATTGTTTTAAACTTTTAAAATGTGAAATACATCTTTTCATGCATAGGTCAGGAGGCATGTATGTAAAAATTAAAGTTTAGTTGTTAGATATGTAAATACGTATGGATTGTGTGGTATGTATGTAAAACCACTGCTAATCTTTTGAGCTAAACCTATATGACTCACAACAACCAAAAGAAGAAATTATAAGACGAGCACGCATAGAAAATTAGTATTTTTACGTACCAATCACCCAGAACTTGTGTTCAAACAGGAGGGGTGACCAAATATTTCCCTATTTTAGTTGGATTACATTCGGAAACGGCTAAAGCCCATTTCTTTTTTGCTTTAGTTATGAGCGCTCTTATCGAACACTCATTGAATCTATCCATGAAAGGGTTGGTGTAGCTCTAGTGACAGATAACATTATAGAGAGTCATCTTAGATGGTTTGGTCACATTAAACGTCGACCGTCTGATGATCCGGTTAGGAGAGTAGATGTTTTAGATTAGACTTATGTTAAGAAAGGCAGAAGTAGTATTAAAAAAGGCTAGGCATATTGTATAAAAAGGATCTAAATATATTAGTATTAAATGAAAATTTGACACTCAATAGGACATAATAGAGAAAAAGGATTCATGTAGCCAACCCCACTTAATGGGATAAAGGCTTGTTGTTGTAGTTGTCGTTTAATTACCAAAAACTTTAAATATAACTAAAAAATTTCGTTCTTATCCAACTCTTGATGTGCGCTAAAACATTTCAGAAAAAGAAAGATAAAGAGAGAGAAAAATTGCCATAAGAAGCCAGATACGCTTTTGCTAAGGAAAACGAAAAACGAACCTTAGTGTCATCTTCTTGCATGGATGAACATCCATATATTTCAGCAATCTCTCTTAACAGTTTACTCCCCGTAGTAACACAAAGACGCCGCGGAGTCCAGATTCCCAGAATTCCAATCGGACATACCCAGTCAAAACACGAATTTAATGCTTCCACAATTTCATTTGAAGGACTCTGTAAAGCAATTTCGTCATTTTTCAATGTTTCAGCAACTTTTACTAATGTCCCCTGCTCGTTTGGAAGATATTCTCCCCCAAGACTTTCATCTTCATTTTCTTTATCATCATCGTCGGATCCTTCAGAAGAAATTCTACAATTGTGCTTCTTACCTGCTGTAGTGTGTTCAGCTCTTCCAATCTGTNAGGCAGTTCAAAAGAATCACCAAAGTTGCTAATTTGTAAATAACAACATTTTATGTGATATACATGTAATTATTCAAAAATCATTTCTACTGGATCAAATCCTATGATCTTCTATTTTTNCGAGCGAACTAAGAGTTGTTTCTATTCAGCTCATTTATAATTAGAGCTTTAAAAACCTGTTTGTATTCAACTCATTTATTTAACAAACGAGCTAAACACAAGTTACTTAACGAGCCGCACACGAGCTATTTGCAAACAATGAGTTTTTTTGTCAGGCCATATTTTCATTTTTATCAAATTCTTAAAAATTTAATCTTTGCATGCATAAATAGTTAGGCAGTTCAAAAGAATCACCAAAGTTGCTAATTTGTAAATAACAACATTTTATGTGATATACATGTAATTATTCAAAAATCATTTCTACTGGATCAAATCCTATGATCTTCTATTTTTTCAAAATTTCATCCTGAAAAACATTTGAATCTCTCACAACTCTTATTTATTAACATATACATGAAATACTCATACTAAACTAAGACAATAAATGTCTCTATATTAGTGCAAAATTTTCTAAGATGAAAAATGGGTGGTATAAATGTAAAAAAGCAAAATTGTCTTAGAAATACAAATTCACATATTAAATTATCTCTATATTATGCATCAAATATTCATACAAAATATATATGCATGGAAATATGCATTTTATTTTTTAATGAATGAACATGATATTTTTATGCGAGATAAAAAAAATTGGGTGGTATAATTGTAAAAAGTAAATGTGTGTTAGAAACATAAATTCATAAAAATTGGGTGATATGTATGTAATAAATACATTACAAAGCAACGACAAGAATTCCAGTAAAACCTTTACAGAATATATTACATAAGTAATAAGTATTTTATTTCAACTAGGGGCATGCACGCACAGGCGCACACACGCACAACAACTTGAGTAGAACAACAAATAAGCTCGGGTGCGTGCGCAAGCACACGCGCGGGTGCGTCGCTACCTCAACTATTTGAACATAACAACAATTACGCTCGTGTGTGTGGTCGTGCCGCTCGCTCAACAATCTGAGCAAAACAACAATTAAGCTCGCCCAAGCTCGCAGCTCATCCACACCTAACTACCAACTTGACAAAATCACGGCTCAATTTTTCTTGGGGCCATTTACATAAATAGCACCAAATTCCCACGTATTTACATATCTAACATCTAAACGTTATCTATCTTTCATATCACATAAAAAAAAAAAATTACTATTTTAACTTTTTAAAAATACAATGCATATATTCATGCATAGGTGAAGGGGCAAATATGTAAAATTTGAAGTTTAGGTGTTAGATATGTATATACATAGTTCACGAACAAATTGTCATTTTGACAACCCTAATCACGTAGTCATATAATGTTAAAGGTTGAGACAAGATTTTAAACATCATTTGAATGTAAATTAATAATTTTTATTCTATATTCTTCATTAATACTTTTAATTGATTATAAATCCTTGTAGCATTGTAGTCAATTAATTTTTTTTTTAAATACTACTCATTAAAGATATATATATATATATATATATAATTGATTAGTAGTATTTCGAGCCAAAACGAGCTGAA
>JXCR01102419.1:35222-72674 GCA_002079205.1 Phalaenopsis hybrid cultivar
TACTTTTGACATGATGTTAAAGATTTGAGAGGTATGCATGTAAGTATGAATGTTTAGTTGTAAGATTTGTAAATACATAAGAATATGGGATATGCACATAAATACCCCTAAAAAATAAGGATAATATACCATTTCTCGAATCCGCTTTCGATCATCTTCGCTGAGCAAAAACTGCAGCTTCATCTGGAGAGATCCACCATTCTTAAGAGGAAATGAGTCATCCCAAAGCCCCCGTTCGAGCAACAGCATTGCTATGAATTCTAACAAGAAATTCTTATTTTTCATAACTTCAAAACTAATTTTCAACCATGAAATTTCAACTCTTTAGTGAGACAAAAACCTGTTCTNATTTACATGCATACCACCTTACCTGCATAATAAAGAGTATTTCACATTTTAAAATTTTAAAAAATTGTATTTTTTATATGATATGAAAAATTTGGGTGGTATAAATGTAAAAAGCAAAGATTAGGTTTTAGATATGTAAATATATAAGAATTGGGTGGTATGTGTGTAAAATGCCCCAAAAAATTAACGTAACATTACCAGAAAAGGACCTCCTATGCCTGATTCTGGGCTTCTCCACGCATCTCTTTTTTAGTGCAGCATCCCTCTAAAAGTAATTAAAGAAGCATGGATTCCTTTACACAAGAATGTGAGATTTGGGGAGTAGCTTTACACAAAAAAAAAAAAAAAGAAATTTACATACATACCACACAAATCTTATGTATTCACATTTCTAACACCCAAAGTNGGATTTGGGGAGTAGCTTTACACAAAAAAAAAAAAAAAAGAAATTTACATACATACCACACAAATCTTATGTATTTACGTTTCTAACACCCAAAGTTCTATATTTACACTTATAATACTTTGGTGTCATAAACTCATGCATGAAAAGATGTATTTCACTTTTAAGAAAATAGTGCTTTACTTTTGACATGATGTTAAAGATTTGAGAGGTATGCATGTAAGTATGAATGTTTAGTTGTAAGATTTGTAAATACATAAGAATATGGGATATGCACATAAATACCCCTAAAAAATAAGGATAATATACCATTTCTCGAATCCGCTTTCGATCATCTTCGCTGAGCAAAAACTGCAGCTTCATCTGGAGAGATCCACCATTCTTAAGAGGAAATGAGTCATCCCAAAGCCCCCGTTCGAGCAACAGCATTGTTATGAATTCTGACAAGAAATTCTAAACTATTTTTCATAACTTCAAAACTAATTTTCAACCATGAAATTTCAACTCTTTAGTGAGACAAAAACCTGTTCTCAAAATCTCTTCTCCCTCGGCATCATGAACCATCACAATTAGATTCTCTCGAAGAGACACCACTGGGCTGCACCATAAAATGGTTTATTATACAAGAATATAAGAAATATCACAATAGAATTGAGAGATAATTATATACATAGCACCCGAAACATCGCTATTTACAAAGTGTGGCACCCTAGTGTTATTTTTGAAACGGTGTATGTATGCGTGCCACGATCAAACTATTGAAAATTTGAGAAAAATGAAAAATATGAGTTTGGATTGTATCATGAAGTTTGATATTTGGGTGAGAATATGAAAAATGGATGAATGAGGGTGCTAGATTTGTAAATAGCAATGTTTCGGGTGCTATGCATGAAAATGCCCCTAGAATTAATCACGAAATATACATAGAAATGGAACGTGAATAATTATGTTTTCCTGTTTGATTGTTGTTAGGATCATTCCTATATAATCAATCACAACTTTATACACGGTGCCAATCTCATGACAACAATGAAGGTCCGGATTGCGCTTCAATTTAACTAATTTGATGCCTAGATAATCTTAAAATAACGCGATCAATCCTTTATCATAACATCAAGTTCATGGCCGGTTGAACCATTTGAACTAGGGTTTGAATGGTCGCACACAACTAAAATAAAGGCAAATCAAGATGACTCAGATCACATAAGAAGCATAGCTCAAGATTGCTCATTTTCCCCACATAAAAGGGCCTCACCATATACTTGTGCAGTTAAAACTCCACTAGTTCATGAATTACTCATCTTTAGACCCTCCTCTTATGGCTAGTTTTTTGGATGTTGATAGCCATTTCTATCAGAATTAAAATATGAGACAAAATTTTTCAAAATTATTTTTGTTAAATCCACTTGATTTCTTGCAGCTTTGTCCACATACAGGAAGAAGAAGAGAAAGGGTGTCGAAGTTGGCAAAGCGATCCCTGCTGCGTCGTGTACATAGAAAGGAAGGGGTTATGCGCCCGTGCTCCTTTGAGGATACCTTTGAGAATGACTTTAATTCTGTGGTGATTATTAAAGAAGTTAAATTGGTAAATACTTAAATGTAAAACAAAAAGGGATAACTTTAAAGTTTTAAAAAAATGAAATGTATTTTCTTCTGGTCATTTATACATAGCATAGCTAAGAAATTTAATCCATATTAGATTATAATTACTCACAAAGTCAAACTTACAGTTAAAGTAAATGTTTTTTTTTAGGAGATGAAAAATTTTAGGTTGATATGTCTGATAGGAGGGACCTTGTTTCAAGATGATGATCACTGCTGCTAAATATGTTTGTTACGATGATAAATTGTTTTTATTGTTTCTTTCAGATATTGATATACTGTTTTGTACTGGCTTGAGATGTTATTGTTTCTGTATAATTTAGATTTATTGTATTTTGTGGATTAGTGACTCTTTTATATGTATTGAAAGTTTTCAAAATATGATTAGTTAAATATTACTACCGTTTGATCATTATTCCCGTCTTAGTTAATTCTAAGCACCGAGCCGAGTAGTGACAAATCACACGTCTTCTATGATCTTCTTTCCTTTCTTCAACTAAAAAAAAAAGAATAAAATTGTGTTTGCTTCTATTTGATCAAGTTCAACTTGTTAATTGTTTGGATAGACACCACATTCCCACAATTGTATGCGTCGGTGATAAAACTGCACATATTTTACTTCACAGTGCAATATGAAAGATGTTGTGACGAAGCCACTATAGCTTTTTCATGGGTCCAACCTGAAGAATATGTAGAAAAACTAGCATCTCTCCCTCATTAGCAGAAAGTTGATACTCATCTAGGACATCCTCATTTTCTCCTATGTCGCTCTCAATTTCTTAAATTACTCACTATTCAGTGAAAGAAATCACCGTCTGTTCAGGCAATCAGATGGAATGTATCCAAAAGCGTTGCATTTGAAGCACTTCTTGTCTGGTACGAATATGAGAGTGTTAGCGATCTCCACCTTTTCTCTACTCTAAATAGGTTTCTCTTTGGGCAGGGTCAGCATGGGTCCTTCAATGGGTGTACTCTTGCGTTGTCTGGTACGAATATGAGAGTGTTAGCGATCTCTACCTTTTCTCTACTCTAAATAGGTTTCTCTTTGGGCAGGGTCAGCATGAGTCCTCCAATGGGTGTACTCTTGCGTGTGGTGGTCATTTGGTAATGTTGCTACTTCTCCACCTTTAAAGCTAGGGTCTGTACATAGATTATAGACCAATATAGCTATAGCTGCACCACATTACTAGTAGATGACCTTAGTCTTTTAAGATGCATTGTCATTATGTACTCCTCTGATTCCCCCCACTCACATGACAGCATAAGCTGATCAAATTCAACTTTGTATGCCACAGAAAAATCTCTCCGGCGTAGGTTATAAAATTTAATAAACATTTCATATCTATAATATGGGGAAAATAATTGTGTTGCATCTCAATTTTCATCTAAGATTATGTGATGATCTTACTTTCCTTCCCACTGACAAACTTAGGGTCTCCCACCACAACGAGCATTTTTTCTGAACTTGATGACTGACAATTTAACTCTTTTGCCCTAATGACCTTATGTATACTAACAAAATTATTCTATTGTTTGAAGTCACTCAATGAATTCATCTGAACCCAAAAGTACGCCAAAATCCGACAAGTCAATCTTCATTCAAAATTCTTATTCTTCACCTTAATATTCTATGTCAAGTCGTCGGTGTATTGGCTCTTCGTCACTCGAAACTTTATAGTGAAAGGAATTTATTTCCCTCTCAATCTAGTAAGTCATTATCCTACTATGAGTGATCTTAGTTGTCTCCTCTTAAAGATGACAAATATTTATTGTAGTTGAAGGATTTCTCACTAAACATTCTTCATTGTAAGTTCATGAACATCTCGTTGAGGTTTTCTCCTTGACAGCAGTTTGGAGCGTTTCTAGCTTTATAGCTGAACCTTCATTTTCTCTTTCTTTCCTGAGACATCCTTGCTATTTCGGCAGGTATAAGTCCCACCTCTTGGAGCTCTAACTTATACTCGTAGGATAGAATTTCCTTCCTTTGACCTTAGGGCTACCGAGGTTCCCATGAATGACGCAATTCACGGATTGTTGACCAGGGATTTCAGGACCAGAAAAGAAAAAGGCGGTCGAACTCCGCATATACATTTCCGGTCCTAATTCTATACATCAATATAAAAATACAGAATTAAGATACAGGGCACGAGCATCTGCTCCTGGTCCCCTCCACGTGGTTTCCATGCTAATGTCTTGGAACCCGTGCCCGTATCTTATTTCTACTACAAGATTTTTTTTTTCATTTACACATTACACTTGCACTTGCACCTGCACTGACAGCACTTGTGCCTCGGTCGGTTATCTCGAACCGGTCACATCACTTGTGTTTCAGCTGGCTAACCCGACCCGGTTGACACAACACTTTGGTTTGACCGGATGCTCCATCCCGATCGACCTACCACTTGCTCATTTACATGTTGTGTATGTGCATGTATATGTTTGTCTGCATGATTGATATTATCTACTTTAGTTGGATTCCTTCGGGTCACTGCCTTACCGACATACCCTCTTTTCGGGCCGCTGTCATCACGACATGCCTATCTTTAGGTCACTACCTTGCCGGCATAACTATTTTAGCTTCCCCCAATTTTAAGGCATGACTCATGCTACGTTGTGTGCATGTGAGTTTTCCCGCTGATACTTGTTTTCATACAGGATTGAGTCTTTTTCTTTTTAAGGCATGACTCATGCTACGTTGTGTGCATGTGAGTTTTCCCGCCGATACTTGTTTTCATACAGGATTGAGTCTTTTTCTTTTTAAGGCATGACTCATGCTACGTTGTGTGCATGTGAGTTTTCCCGCCGATACTTATTTTCATACATGATTGAGTCTTTTTCTTTTCTCTATGTATTTTTTTTAGAGTTTAGGAGAGTCTTGTAGCAGATTTTTTTTTTCACTTGCACCTGCACTCTACACCTTGCATTTGCACTTGAAAAAACAATAATGCGCTTAGGATGTTAGAAGGCTCCCCGACCCAGACGGGGTGTAAGTTCTTTTGTTTGGAGCGTTTCTAGTTTTGTAGCTGAACCTCAACTTTCTCTTTCTTTCTTGAGGCATCATTGTTATTTCGGCAGGTATAAGTCCCACCCCTTGGAGCTCCAGCTTGTAATCATAGGATTATTGGGACTGTTCCCACACGGAATAATCTTCCTTTGATTGCCTATACCCCAGATTTATGATAATATGAAGCGAGACTCTTTTTATCGAAAGTATTCTTGGGTATCCCCCAAGATGTAATCAACCAGTAGGATTTTTTTTGATGATGCAATTCACGGATTGCTGACCGGGGATTTCATTATTCCAATTAATATTTTGGCTGAAAAAGAATTATAATTAAGGGTCAGGGTGGGTCAAATTTAGGCTACGGGGATGATGTGATTTTTTTTTTTTTTTGTGGGCATTAGATTAGGTTTTATAATAATTTAGTTTGTTGGGTTATGATAACAGATGATAACGTTCAAGAGCTTCTAAAAAGTGTTTAATAAGTGAATCTAGTGAGGAGGTGGTTGTGGAATGACAAGTGAATGAGAATATGAGAGGTTGATGGCGTTTGGAAGGGGATAGACAGCGTTCTACTATTTTCGATCTAAAAACAACGAAGGAAACCACAAAATGCCGATTTCGACGAGGCACAATTGCTAAGCGGAATCCACCACCTGTTCCTGAGCAAGATACAAACACACCACTTATAAAAGACAAATGATGCAACGCCATAGAGTAGAAAATCAGAGAATAAAGTCTCCAAAACACAAAAACAATAGTTGAAATTCCTCAAAACAGAAAAAACAACACATAAATATGTTTCTAATAGAAAATAATCCTAATTAAAATTAAAGAAATACAAAATAAGCCAAAATAGGGCAAAAAATTTAATTTGAAGTTCAATTATAGTTAGTTCAACTAAATCAACACTTTAATGATCTTAGATAATGTAATAAAGCCCTAAACAAAATATTAAGTGTTGCGCTTGGTGTATGGATGCTTAAACTAATCAAATGAGGGTTTGAAAATTTTTGAATCATCCCAAGCAAGTCCAAGCTTGCCCAACCAAGACTGAATCAAAACGTACCTCGCAAGCTCAAGCAAGCATCTTTCTTGTCTGGCACAAATGAACGATTGTAAAAGAATAGATTGTCAAATAATAGATTGTCGACAACTAATGTTCTTCTCACTAGCAAGTATCAAGTCATCAAAATTTTCACTTTGGTATTATAAAGCTATAGATGAAAAGGTATATTTCACTTTTAAAAAGTTCGTAAGATAGGTATTTTTTATGTGATGTTAAAAATTTGAGTGGCAAGCATCTAAATATCAAAATTTAAATGTTAGACATGTAAATATATAAGAATTATGCGGTATGTATGTAAAAAAAATCTCATAATTTTATACTCATTCACACAAATAATGGAACTATACATCATGGCAAGGCATCATAAATTTTCCCCTTGCATTGTCCAAGGAAAATTCCATACAACTCTAACTTTATGCAAACCTTAAATTCTTTAGCTACAACAACCATTAATCTCTTTCTTCCTCTATGTCATAATAGTAAATCAATATTAAAAGAGGTATCCAAGGAAAATTGAAACCTAAACTGCAAAACCTCAACTTCAGCAAAATAAAATTAAAAATTAAAAATTTTAAAGAATGAGGCAATTACATACATAGCACCAGAAACTTGCTATTTACGAATCAACCACCCTCTTTCATCCACTTTTCAAATTTTCACTAAAATATCAAAATTCATGGTAAAACCCTAATTCATATTCTTCATTTTTATCAAATCTGCGCATAAATACATCGGATTGGTAGTTCAAAAAAATTCCTTGGGTGATTAATTTGTAAATATTAATGTTTTGGGTGTTTTGTATGTAATTATAACTTTAAAAAAAAAATTGGCAGCAAAAGAATGCAATTCGTTATTTGGTTTATCTTCCGCGAATAATGTGAAAGAAGCTCACTCACAGAGACAATTCTCCACCCCCGACAGTTCGATACTCCTCCTTCCCCATAGAAACTGTGGAAAACAAATCAAATAACTATGTTTTCATCCATAGATTTATTACACCAATGTGTTATAAGTGTAAAGAGCAAATTTTGGGTGTTAGATATGTAAATACATAAAAATTGTGGTATCTGTATAAATTTTCTTCAAAAAAAAATAAAAAAAAAGAAAAATAAAAGAACAAAGAAGAATACAGTAAATTGACTCACCCCTTAACGAAAGGGAACTGANTACCTATGCATGAAAAGATGTGTTTTAATTTTTGAAAGTTAAAATAATGATATTTTCGATGTGATATGAAACATTTGGGTAGTACAAATGTAAAAAATAAAGTTTGTCTGTTAGATATGTAAATATATAGGAATTGGGTGGCATGCATGTAAATGCCCCCAAGGAGATTTAGCATACATAACTCTCAAACAAACTTATCATTTTCAGTACATTGTTATTCAAGGCTTTATTTTGAATTATTTTAGAACTGCTACTTTTGTTAATATTTCTGAGAACTTAAGATTGTAGCAGACATCACAAAAAAGAAAAGGAAAATTTACACGCATAGCACTCAATTCCTATGTATTTACATATCTAATAACTAAACTGCAATTTTTACATATATACCGCCTTGCCAATACATGAAAAAGATGTAATTCACTTTTTAAAAGTAAAAATAGTTTATAATGTAAAATTTAGGTGTTAGGTATGTAAATCCATAGGAATTGGGCGGTATGTATGCAAATGTCCCCAATAAATAAGAGTTAAGTGATAAAGATAGGAGCAAAGGCAACCATATCAAAATAACGCACACAAGTTAACTTGTTAAGTGACAACCATCTAAATTTCTGTAAAATTAAAATTTTTTTATGCAAAATAGGAAATCTTTCAGGTGGAGAAAGCTTAACTGGCTCAGCTAAGACTGAATGATCCAATAGCATTCCTTCAGAAACACTTTCAGCAATTCTTTTTGTAGGTGAGTAACCAATTTTGTTGTCTGAACATTCAGAGTTAAAACATTTTAAAAGTGAAAGCAGTAATATTTCAGTAGAACATAAATAAATAAGAATATTTACATACATACCACACAATTCCAATGTATTTACATTTTTAACACCTAAATTTCAATTTTTACATGCATACCACCTTACCTGCATAATAAAGAGTATTTCACATTTTAAAATTTTAAAAAATTGTATTTTTTATATGATATGAAAAATTTGGGTGGTATAAATGTAAAAAGCAAAGATTAGGTTTTAGATATGTAAATATATAAGAATTGGGTGGTATGTGTGTAAAATGCCCCAAAAAATTAACGTAACATTACCAGAAAAGGACCTCCTATGCCTGGTTCTGGGCTTCTCCACGCATCTCTTTTTTAGTGCAGCATCCCTCTAAAAGTAATTAAAGAAGCATGGATTCCTTTACACAAGAATGTGAGATTTGGGGAGTAGCTTTACACAAAAAAAAAAAAAAAGAAATTTACATACATACCACACAAATCTTATGTATTCACATTTCTAACACCCAAAGTTCTATATTTACACTTATAATACTTTGGTGTCATAAACTCATGCATGAAAAGATGTATTTCACTTTTAAGAAAATAGTGCTTTACTTTTGACATGATGTTAAAGATTTGAGAGGTATGCATGTAAGTATGAATGTTTAGTTGTAAGATTTGTAAATACATAAGAATATGGGATATGCACATAAATACCCCTAAAAAATAAGGATAATATACCATTTCTCGAATCCGCTTTCGATCATCTTCGCTGAGCAAAAACTGCAGCTTCATCTGGAGAGATCCACCATTCTTAAGAGGAAATGAGTCATCCCAAAGCCCCCGTTCGAGCAACAGCATTGTTATGAATTCTAACAAGAAATTCTAAACTATTTTTCATAACTTCAAAACTAATTTTCAACCATGAAATTTCAACTCTTTAGCGAGACAAAAACCTGTTCTCAAAATCTCTTCTCCCTCTGCATCATGAACCATCACAATTAGATTCTCTCGAAGAGACACCACTGGGCTGCACCATAAAATGGTTTATTATACAAGAATATAAGAAATATCACAATAGAATTGAGAGATAATTATATACATAGCACCCGAAACATCGCTATTTACGAAGTGTGGCACCCTAGTGTTATTTTTGAACCAATATATTTACGCGTGCCACGATCAAACTATTGAAAATTTGAGAAAAATGAAAAATATGAGTTTGGATTGTATCATAAAGTTTGATATTTGGGTGAGAATATGAAAAATGGATAAAAGAGGGCGCTAGATTTGTAAATAGCAATGTTTCGGGTGCTATGCATGAAAATGCCCCTAGAATTAATCACAAAATATACATAGAAATGGATCGTGAATAATTATGTTTTCCTGTTTGATTGTTGTTAGGATCATTCCTATATAATCAATCACAACTTTATACACGTTGCCAATCACATGACAACAATGAAGGTTCGGATTGCGCTTCAATTTAACTAATTTGACGCCTAGATAATCTTAAAATAACGCGATCAATCCCTTATCATAACATCAAGTTCATGGCCGGTTGAACCATTTGAACTAGGGTTTGAATGGTCGCACACAACTAAAATAAAGGCAAATCAAGATGACCCGGATCACATAAGAAGCATAGCTCAAGATTGCTCATTTTCCCCACATAAAAGGGCCTCACCATATACTTGTGCACTTAAAACTCCACTAGTTCATGAATTACTCATCTTTAGACCCTCCTCTTATGGCTAGTTTTTTGGATGTTGATAGCCATTTCTATCAGAATTAAAATATGAGACAAAATTTTTCAAAATTATTTTTGTTAAATCCACTTGATTTCTTGCAGCTTTGTCCACATACAGGAAGAAGAAGAGAAAGGGTGTCGAAGTTGGCAAAGCGATCCCTGCTGCGTCGTGTACATAGAAAGGAAGGGGTTATGCGCCCGTGCTCCTTTGAGGATACCTTTGAGAATGACTTTAATTCTGTGGTGATTATTAAAGAAGTTAAATTGGTAAATACTTAAATGTAAAACAAAAAGGGATAACTTTAAAGTTTTAAAAAAATGAAATGTATTTTCTTCTGGTCATTTATACATAGCATAGCTAAGAAATTTAATCCATATTAGATTATAATTACTCACAAAGTCAAACTTACAGTTAAAGTAAATGTTTTTTTTTAGGAGATGAAAAATTTTAGGTTGATATGTCTGATAGGAGGGACCTTGTTTCAAGATGATGATCACTGCTGCTAAATATGTTTGTTACGATGATAAATTGTTTTTATTGTTTCTTTCAGATATTGATATACTGTTTTGTACTGGCTTGAGATGTTATTGTTTCTGTATACTTTAGATTTATTGTATTTTGTGGATTAGTGACTCTTTTATATGTATTGAAAGTTTTCAAAATATGATTAGTTAAATATTACTACCGTTTGATCATTATTCCCGTCTTAGTTAATTCTAAGCACCGAGCAGGGTAGTGACAAATCACATGTCTTCTATGATCTTCTTTCCTTTCTTCAACTAAAAAAAAAAGAATAAAATTGTGTTTGCTTCTATTTGGTCAAGTTCAACTTGTTAATTGTTTGGATAGACACCACATTCCCACAATTGTATGCGTCGGTGATAAAACTGCACATATTTTACTTCACAGTGCAATATGAAAGATGTTGTGACGAAGCCACTATAGCTTTTTCATGGGTCCAACCTGAAGAATATGTAGAAAAACTAGCATCTCTCCCTCATTAGCAGAAAGTTGATACTCATCTAGGACATCCTCATTTTCTCCTATGTCGCTCTCAATTTCTTAAATTACTCACTATTAAGTGAAAGAAATCACCGTCTGTTCAGGCAATCAGTCGGAATGTATCCAAAAGCGTTGCATTTGAAGCACTTCTTGTCTGGTACGAATATGAGAGTGTTAGCGATCTCCACCTTTTCTCTACTCTAAATAGGTTTCTCTTTGGGCAGGGTCAGCATGGGTCCTCCAATGGGTGTACTCTTGCGTTGTCTGGTACGAATATGAGAGTGTTAGCGATCTCTACCTTTTCTCTACTCTAAATAGGTTTCTCTTTGGGCAAAAACAACATGAGACCTCCAATGGGTGTACTCTTGCGTGTGGTGGTCATTTGGTAATGTTGCTACTTCTCCACCTTTAAAGCTAGGGTCTGTACATAGATTATAGACCAATACAGCTATAGCTGCACCACATTACTAGTAGATGACCTTAGTCTTTTAAGATGCATTGTCATTATATACTCCTCTGATTCCCCCCACTCACATGACAGTATAAGCTGATCAAATTCAACTTTGTATGCCACAGAAAAATCTCTCCGGCGTAGGTTATAAAATTTAATAAACATTTCATATCTATAATATGGGGAAAATAATTGTGTTGCATCTCAATTTTCATCTAAGATTATGTGATGATCTTACTTTCCTTCCCACTGACAAACTTAGGGTCTCCCACCACAACGAGCATTTTTTCTGAACTTGATGACTGACAATTTAACTCTTTTGTCCTAATGACCTTATGTATACTAACAAAATTATTCTATTGTTTGGAGTAACTCAATGAATTCATCTGAACCCAAAAGTACGCCAAAATCCGACAAGTCAATCTTCATTCAAAAATCTTATCTTCACCTTAATATTCTATGTCAAGTCGTCGGTGTATTGGCTCTTCGTCACTGGAAACTTTATAGTGAAAGGAATTTATTTCCCTCTCAATCTAATAAGTCATTATCCTACTATGAGTGATCTCAGTTGTCTCCTCTTAAAGATGACAAATATTTATTGTAGTTGAAGGATTTCTCACTAAACATTCTTCATTGTAAGTTCATGAACATCTCGTTGAGGTTTTCTCCTTGACAGCTGTTTAGAGCGTTTCTAGCTTTGTAGCTGAACCTCCACTTTCTCTTTCCTTCCTGAGACATCCTTGCTATTTCGACAGGTATAAGTCCCACCTCTTGGAGCTCCAACTTGTAGTCATAGGATAGAGTTTCCTTCCTTTTTAGGGCTACCGAGGTTCCCGTGGATGATGCAATTCACAGATTGCTGACAGGGGATTTCAGGACCAGAAAAGAAAAAGGCGGTCGAACTCCGCATATACATGTCCGGTCCTAATTTTATACATCAATATAAAATACATAATTAAGTTACAAGGCACGAGCATCTGCTCCTGGTCCCCTCCACGTGGTTCCCGTGCTAATGTCTTGGAACTCGTGCCCGTATCTTATTTCTACTACAAGATGGTTTTTTTTTCATTTACACATTGCACTTGCACCTGCACCTGCACTGACAGCACTTGTGCCTCGATCGGTTATCCCAAACCGGTCACATCACTTGTGTTTCAGCTGGCTACCCCGACCCGGCTGACACAACACTTTGGTTTGACCGGATGCTCCATCCCGATCGACCTGTCACTTGCCCCTTTACATGTTGTGTATGTGCATGTATATGTTTGTCTGCATGATTGATATCATCTACTTTAGTTGTATTCCTTCGGGTCACTGCCTTACCGGCATACCCTCTTTTCGGGTCGCTGTCATCACGACATGCCCATCTTTGGGTCACTACCTTACCGGCATAACTCTTTTAGCTTCCCACACTTTTAAGGCATGACTCATGCTACGTTGTGTGCATGTGAGTTTTCCCGTTGATACTTGTTTTCATACAGGATTGAGTCTTTTTCTTTTCTCTATGTATTTTTTTTTAGAGTTTAGGAGAGCCTTGTAGCAGATTTTTTTTCACTTGCACCTGCACTCTACACATTGCATTTGCACTTGAAAAAACAATAGTGCGCCTAGGATGTTAGAAGACTCCCCGACCCAGACGGGGTGTAAGTCCTTTTGTTTGGAGCATTTCTAGCTTTGTAGCTGAAACTCAGCTTTCTTTTTCTTTCTTTAGGCATCCTTGCTATTTCGGCAGGTATAAGTCTCACCTCTTGGAGCTCCAGCTTGTAGTCATAGGATTATTGGGACTGTTCCCACACGAAATAACCTTCCTTTGATTGTCTATACCCCAGATTTATGATAATATGAAGCGAGACTCCTTTTATCGAAAGTATTCTTGGGTATCCCCCAAGATGTAATTAACCAGTAGAATTTTTTTTTATGATGCAATTCACGGATTGCTGATCGGAGATTTCATTCTTCCAATTAATATTTTGGCTGAAAAAGAATTATAATTAAGGGTCAGGGTGGGTCAAAGTTAGGCTACGGGGATGATGTGATTTTTTTTTTATTTTTTTTGTGGGCGTTAGATTAGGTTTTATAATAATTTAGTCTGTTGGGCTATGATAACAGATGATAACGTTCAAGAGCTTCTAAAAAGTGTTTAATAAGTGAATTTAGCGAGGAGGTGGTTGTGGAATGACAAGTGAATAAGAATATGAGAGGTTGATGGTGTTTGGAAGGGGATAGACAGTGCTCTACTATTTTCGGTCTAAAAACAACGAAGGAAACCACAAAATGCCGATTTCGACGAGGTACAATTGCTAAGCGGAATCCACCACCTGTTCCTGAGCAAGATACAAACACACCACTTATAAAAGACAAATGATGCAACGCCATANCCAAGAATTACACTCTTGTTGAAATATAGATTCTAAGGGACAAGTATTCAAACAATGCATTTACATAAATACCACCCAACTCCTATGCATTTGCATATGTCCCCTCTAGAATTTTATTTTAACAATTATACCACCCAAATCTTTCATATCACATCAAAAATAACACTATTGTAATTTCTAAAAAAGTAAAGTAAACATTTTTATGGAGTTAAGTGCCAAAATAGTCCCTGACTATTTGCATTGGATTATTTTAGTCTCAGAGTTTAAAAACATGCTAAATTAGTCCTCAAATAATGTTAATGGAGGCCAAAACAATCCTCACTCGAGACTTTTTCAACCCATATTAAATAATTATAGAGACCGAATTAGTTTTATAAACTCTAAGGTCTAAAACAGGTCCAATGTAAAAAAAAAATATTACATATTTTGTAAGTATATGCGGACAATGATGGATGAAGTGGCCACATCATCATAATTTGACTTAGGTGTGGCATGGTCTTCTCATCACATACATACAAAATATGTAATATTTTCTTCATGTAAAGAGTCAGGAGACTATTTTTTACACTTTTTTTACATTTTCATGCATTGGTAAATATGACATAGGAATTAAGTGGTATGCATGTAAAGCTTTCTTCAGAATATTAACAGTTTACCATTCATGGCTGCCTGAGCAGTCAGTCCAGCAGACTCTTCACACAGTATGTTCCTAACCGGAACCACCCAATCAGAAGAACTGAGAAAGAAGCCATCCCAACCAGAAATGGCCAGCCAGCCATTAAGATTCCAATGCAGACTACGACGGCAAAGGGGAAGAACGAACGAAAAACCGACATCGCATCGACCCATCGTCCCTTCCAAAGGATCAGCACCACCAGATTCAGTAAGTTCCAGCTGACATAACCGTCGTAAGCGAGCCGGTTGAGGCACTTCGAAACGAAGGAGTGGCTGTTGCAGGTGAATAGATTATAGCATTTGTGCTGGTATTGATGCATGCAAAAGTCTAGCGCGTCGTCCCAAGAGAATGCCGTTCCGCCTTCGGCGTGATGGTAGGGCTGCCGACATGAGTGGCTCGATAGGTTTGCCGGGAAACAGCACTGCACGGCCATTACAGGAACAAGGGTGAATGAGGAACAAAAAAGATTTCGAGATTCCTATGAGAATTAACTAAGGATCATTTGTTCAAGCAACAGAATATAGCAAATATTTGTGTCCGGCTACGGTCCAGATGGGCCGCCATGCGAGACACGGTGGTGCGGCTGCATCCGGACGTCCGGTCTGCCGCACGTAATATTTTCTCCTTTGTAGAGGAGTAATTTCAATCCTAAAATTTATAAATCTCAATTTAGTCCCATACTCTTTTAATATGAGTTCAAATAGTCCTTAAAAGAGACTATTTTAGCCTACGCTAAAAAAAAGTTCAGTATTAATTTAACATTTTTATATACATTGGGACTAAAAGGTGTATGGGTAATTTTAATCCTAGTCCCAGATTCTTCTAATATGGGTTCGAATAGCCCCAAGAAATTACTACTTTAGCCACGATTAAAAGAATTTGGGATTAATTTGGCATTTTTATAAAGGGGAAATTGCATACATTCCACCCAAAACTTGCTATTTTCAAATCAACCTCCCTCTTTCATTCATTTTTCAAATTCTCACTTAAATATCAAACTTCATGGTAAAACCCCAACCCATATTTTGCATATTTATCAAATTCTAAATAGTTTGATCGTGGCATGCGTAAATACAACAGTTCAGTTGTTCAAAAAAATCAAATGGTAGGTTAATTTGTAAATATCAATGTTTCGGTGATCGGTATGTAATTNGAAAACCCCAACCCATATTTTGCATATTTATCAAATTCTCAATAGTTTGATCGTGGCATGCGTAAATACAACAGTTCAGTTGTTCAAAACAATCAAATGGTAGGTTAATTTGTAAATATCAATGTTTCGGTGATCGGTATGTAATTATCCCTTTTATAAATTTTGGGGCTAAAATGGCCCATGTAAATATTCCAGAGACTATTTTGACAATTTACTCATGAGATACTTCAGCAAAATCTTTAAAAAATGATAGGAACAATATCAAAATTGCACTTCCCTGCAAATTTCTATCAGTTTTGAACCTGATTGTCAAAAAACAGGAAAATATTTTAGGTGAATTTACAAACATACCACATTACGTATTTGCATATCCGACACATAAATTTTGATTTTTACATTTATACCACCTAGATCTTTTGCATCACATCAAAAAAATACCACTATTTTAACTTTTAGAAAGCAGAATACACCTTTTCATGCATAGTTAAGGTGGTATGCATGTAAAACTTGAAGTTCTGGGTTAGATATGTAAATACATAGGAATTGCCAGGTGCCAGCTTAGATAAGCACACTGCGGGGGGTTCAGAAAGCTTTGCTTGGACATTTGCACAAGGAAACTGAACAACAAATTATCAGGGATCGAGAAGGCTTTTGAGAGAAAAATATGAAGAAATTACAGCATATTTAATTGGGGCATTTACATACATACCAACCAACTCCAATTTATTTACATATCTAACACCTAAACTTTATTTTTTACATTTCTACCATCCAAATCTTTCATATCACATAAAAAATATCACTGTTTTCAGTTATAAGAGTAAGACGCACCATTTTATGCATAGATAAGTTGGCATATAAGTAAAAAATGAAGCTTAAGTGTTAGATATGTAAATGCATAGGAATTGAGTGGTATGTATGTAAATCTTCCAAATCCATTAACTTCATTTCTGAATTCTCCTTTTTTATTTTACTTCTTATTTCCTCTTAAGCAATCAAACTAAACAGTTTTGAGTGATAAAACCAAAAAAATGTAAACTTTAAACGAAATTTCAATCATGAAATTGTTTTAAGGATATATAAATGGGCCATTTACATGTATACCATCCAATTCCTGTGTATTTACATATCTAACACCTAAACTTTATTTTTCCACCCAAATATTTCGTATCACATCAATAATACCACTATTTTACTCTTTACAAAGTGAAATACACCTTCTTTATGCATAAATAAGGTTACATATATATATATATATATATATATATATATATAAATATTGAAGTTAAATGTTAGATATATAAATACATAAGAACAAAGTGGTATGTATGTAAATCTTCTTTTTTTTCTTCTTTTTTTCTTCTTTGTTTGCTCTTAAGCCATCAACCTAAAAGTTTCAAGTGATAAAAACCATAAAAATGTAAATTTTCTACAAAAAGAATTTCAATCATTAAATTGTTCTCAGGATAAATAAAGAGAAGAGAGAGATTCTATCACACCTTTTTCCTGTCAAGTTGAAGATATTTGGCGACGCCGCCATATGCAAAATTATCAATATTTACGAAATTTGAACCCGCAAAATCCAAAATTGCACCATCCTCCAGGCAAATTCCAATATGTCCGATATAAGGAGCCAGCCATGAGACAATGGGAAGGGGAGTCCAAACAATGCAGCAAGGAAACTTTCCTTTCTTCGGATCCAGTTCTTCAAGTGGCCATAGATCATGGATCAAATTCCCATTTTCACAATCAAAACTAAGCTCCATCAATGAAGCCGAGCTTAGGAATATCAATCTTTCAACAAATTATTCAATGAGATGATGCAATTTCAGTCCATGACAAACACTTCTCGCTGAAAAAAAAAATGATTAATTAACAGAAAGCTTTAATGATCTCATACATTCATCGAAGATAATATGAAGGGGCGTTTCCATACATAGCACACAATTCTAATTTATTTTACGTATCTCACATCTAAAATTTCATATTTACACTCATAGCGCTTGAATCTTTAATATCACATAAGAAATAACACTATTACGGTTAAAGGTGAAATAAAAAATTCATCGCATAAGTTTAAAGCACCAAAATATCATGTATGTAAACATGAGAGTTTAGGTTTGAGATATGTAAATACATAAGAATTGCGTGCTAGGTATTTAAATTTCCCTAATATGAATTGGGCAAAGTCTAAGCTTTTAAAGCATTACTTCCAAACACGACAGCGATGTCCAAACTAAAGTGTGGTTTTTCCTTCTCAACCCAGCGAGTTCTAATAATGTAATAGATCATGTATTTGTGCAATTGTCGCTGTTTAAATAAATTTTTAGCAAAAAAATGCACCAAACTGTTATTCGAAGGCACACTAAAAATGCATCGGAAGTCATGTAGTGAAAGCCATATTATAGGAGCCACAGATTGCGCACAAGAGTTCATTGCATTGATCTTTCCTCTTTCATAATCCTTTTGAGGTAGCTCTACGCCTCTACCCATGATTTTTCAGGCTAAAGAATTAATTTTGTATCAGTAATTGTTATCTAGTTTTTGTTGAGTGATTATAAACCCCTCACATAAAGATTATCTTACGCAATTCTAACTTCACAATTTAAAATTGTCGCCGCCTAATAGGAGAATGTCAGCTCTCAATAGCATTCATGAGTGTTGCATTCTTTTGAACATCAATTGAAAGTCCATCCATGACCATATTAAAAAGTGTGAGAGACTAAAGATTGAATCTTTATGCCATTATTGCCATCATCCTTGTTAGAAGAATCCTTTTTATGCATACTCCTAATACAGCGTTATCCATTACTAATTGTTGTTGTGTTGCATGGGTTCTAAACCTATTTTACAAAAAAAAAATAAAAATAAAAAAATAGCACTGCTATCCAAGTTAGCTTTGTCCTGCCCCGTTTTTGCATTTCTTCATTTTAATCACTTGGTCATAACTTCAAAAGTTATATCCACATTTAAAGCCCCATTATTATATATAATAGATGAAATATAGTTAAACATATCATTTTTATGTATCATTTTTATTTGCTAATAATATTCTTTTTTAAGAACCGAGTACTATTACGCTGACTAAAATGACAGATAATACACAAAATCAATGTTCTTATAGTTCTAAAAGATAAAGACTGAATCTTCCAAGTACTACTTTCATTATTCTATCTTTTCGCTTGATTCAAAAAACATCCCACTGTAAAATTAAGTCACATGAAAAATGCATAAATTATGGTACCACATTCTGAATATCATCAAGAATCATCCCCATACAACAACAACAAAACCTTTATCCCACCAAGTGGGGTCGGCTACATGAATCCTTTTTCTCCATTGTGTTCTATTTAGTATCATATTTTTATTTTTATCTAATAAATCAATATCATTTTTTATACAATATGCCCAAGTCATCCTAGGTCTACCTCAGCCTTTCTTAACATAAGTCAAATCTAAAACATCTACTCTTCTAATCGGATCATCAAATGTTCGACGTTTAATGTGACCAAATCATCTAAGACGACTCTCTCTAATCTTGTCTGTCATTGGAATTACACCAACTCTATCACGGATATATTCATTTCGACAATGATAAAAAGGATTCATCCCCAAATTAAATACAAAAAAAAATTAATTATAGACTTAATGTTGATCTTTTATATAAAGCTTTCATGCTGAATCACTACTGAGTCACTCCAAAACTAATTCTACTACTAATAACACTCCGTCAAATATATCTTCAATAACTTAAAAATACATTTCATAAACCTATCTTAATATGCACAAAATCAAATTCAGTATTACTCCATCACATATATTCTCAAGATCAATAAAAGAAATGAAGAAGATTTCTTTGATCTCACTAGCCCATTATATTTTGCATGTGCTCCTCAGTACTTTCAATATAAATCATATTATCACATATCTTCTAATTATTAAAAGCTTGTCTTTTATTTATCTACCAACAACAATCCAAATGTGGCTATGCAAAAAAAATAATAATGTTATAGAGGTGCAAAATCAGGAACCTTACTTGCTCAAACTATGGTCCAAGCTAATAGGAGACCACAGAATCATGTTGTTCATTTTGGGGGATTACTAAGATCACCCTAAAGGGCATGAAATGGGCCCTTCAAAATTCCTCCCCAAGCACCTAAGGTGCCAGCTCTTCCAATTACTAATATGCTTGACGAGCACGAAAAGACTCCCCTTCTTAATTACTCTCTCAAGTAGTTGCTAACAAACAACAAGAAATGTGACTACTTTAAATGGTTTACGAAGCTAGAGACACCTGCGAAAAGCAAGGATGGATCGCCATATTACCTCTACTAATAAGGCCATGGAACTGACACCATTGGATGTCGACATCTAAAAACCAAGATGCCTATTTTGATCAAGGAAGGTCGTTTGTGCCGCGTACCTCGGCATGTTGGTTGGCATCCTCGGTATAAGACCTCTCAGGTCAATGTTTGAATCCCCTATGATGACGTGAGCCTTTAAGGAGGTGGTAGTCGAATTGTTAGGCACATTAGGAGTGGGTGGAGGCTCGTATAATAGCCTCTGGCCATTTTTTTTATATAAAAAAAGGAAGGCCAGTTAAAGGAGTTCCCCATTAAGGGAAGGAGGGACAATAACATAGAGATGGGAGCTGNCTCGAATTGTTAGGCACATTAGGAGTAGGTGGAGGCTTGTATAATAGCCTCTGGCCATTTTTTTTTATATAAAAAAAAGGAAGGCCAGTTAAAGGAGTTCCCCATTAAGGGAAGGAGGGACAATAACATAGAGATGGGAGCTGGGCTTCTCTAGCTCGAAGCCCATCACTAGCATCACCACAACAATAGGCAAAAAGAAAAGTTAGGTAGTCATGGCTCATTGTGCCTGTCAAACTCCAATGCACTGAGAGTAATAATATATTATTACCTGAATCCACTCTCCTACAAAAAAAAATTTCAAACAANGGCTGGGCTCTCTAGCTCGAAGCCCATCACTAGCATCACCACAACTATAGGCAAAAAGAAAAGTTAGGTAGTCATGGCTCATTGTGCCTGTCAGACTCCAATGCACTGAGAGTAATAATATATTATTACCTGAATCCACTCTCCTACAAAAAAAAATTTCAAACAAGGACCTTACTTGGAATGAAACCTCTTTACTAATATGGCCATGCAAAAAAAACATGATCAATAATTTTGAGGTTATATGAGTATGCAAAGTTTTAAGCAGCTTTATAGACATCCTTCTTGTAAAATGATGGAGAAGATAAATGTATATTCCAAAAAATTTAGGCCTATGAGACATCTTTATTAGCTTCTAAGGCAAAGCAAGAGATCATGATGGTATATGGTAACCTTGTAGGTTATTTAGGCAGGTAATCGAACATATGAGACACACTCAATCAACTCCATAGATATGTAGGCCTCTTCTGCATATAATTCCATCTTTAGCCCCGTTATAGTTTTAGTAATAAGGTCTGCACCTAGACTTTCAAGAAAACCTTAAGTTCAAGATTTTACAGACAAGTGGAAAGCACAATGAAGGCCTCCAACCCACAAATAATAGAGATTCTAGGATGAGATAATGAGACAAGCATATTTAAGATCAACATGTCAAATGTAGGTAACTTTAAAACCAATTCGATATATATTTTTTTTGGTAAGAAGCCTTGGAGATGTTCCTTGCTGATATCTCTCTGTCACAAGCCACCGACTGCATGTTTAACCGAAGATCAAATATGACAAACAACGAAGAATGCTTATGGTCATATAAACGAGGTACCAAATCTAAATNTGCAAAATTCCACGATTACTAGCCACACCAAAAAGGCATAAAAACTAACTCCAAAGAAGATCCAAGTGATTATGAACATGTCTTTCCACCTGTCAGAGAAAGAAGTCTAGAAGCTAATTAGGAGGTTACTGAGCCTAAGTAAAATTTATATCAAAAGCAAAGAGAAGAATGTACCACTCCTAAAAACATTAAGGAAGGCCAAACAATCCTAGTGGATAGAAGATTTTCAGAAGGCCTTTGCAGAACTAAAGAATTGCCTACCTTCCCCAACATTTTTAATAAGTCCATAACCAAATGATGTTTTGAGGTTATATCTCATTGTTAGAAGCTCATCCACCAACTCGAATCTAGTCAGTGAAGTAAAAAAAAACTCTCTCTCTAAAACACAATCAAATCCTTGATAAATATGGAGATGAACAATCAGAAGATTACATACATATGTTTGAGTTCACAGTGTAAGAAATGGCAACAACCCCTGAAGGTTTTTCTGCCCAAAGTAAAATATTCAAGGATGTCGATAGAGTGATTGATAAACTCGGTAAGATTTGGGCAATTAAGTGCGAACACAGCTTTGAAAGCTCAATTTTTGAGAAATTTTGTCATCGTTTATATGCCTAACATTGAAAACAATGCAAGAACATTAGTCAAGAAAGACTATTTATTGAGTCTTCCACACCCATAACGCCTCTAAAATTAAGAGTATATTAAAGAATATGGAGGAAGCAATGTTGAATTATGTGTTCAAAATCCAATTCAATGCCACAAACAACTATGCAAGGTCTAAAGTAATGTTAACTAGCCTGAGACTCTCATTAAATATCATTACCAAATTAAATTTGTTCAGGTGGAACGCATCCTGGAGAAAGAATGAGTTGTTCGGCCTCTTACTTGCATATCCTTGTTTAAAAAATTATTAAGGCGTGTCTCAATAATAAAAAACACCTCAAAGCTGTCTCTATCCTTATTTGAAGCTTACACCTTTTTTTATCTGAGGCGTGCTACTCAAAACTACATATCTCAAAGCGGTTGAGGCATGGACGTTGAATGATTTAAAAAAAAAAATGTTCAAATGCATATAACTTCACCATCATTTATGCATTAATTTGAACCACTATCGTACATAATTTGAACCATGTTTGAATATTATTCGAATCAAATTTTAATTATAATGAAATATGGTTCAAATGAAATTCAAACACTTGTTCAAATACAATTTGAACCTTATTTAATCATAATCAATCATATTTCAAACAATATTTGAATATGTTTAAAATTTGTTCAATCATGATTTGAATATATGACATAAAAAATTTCACGCTTTCACTTTAAATTAATATTTTAGATTGAGATTTATATTCTTCTTCTTTTATGCCATTCAAAAAAAAAATGTTGATGAATTATAGCATGGTTATAAAATACTATAAATTTATGAGTTTTTTTTTTATTCTAAATAGGATGCAATGGAGAAAAAAGATTCATGTAGCCGACCTTGTTGTTGTTGTTGTTGTTGTATGAGTTTTTTGTAGTCTTATAGTTTGAGGATTAAACTTCTATCTGCGCCATGGCTAACGCCTCGCCTCATTCTAGCAAAAAGCCTCATGTCTCGATGTCATCTTTTTAAACCTTATTAAATATGGGACCTATGTGACCACTATAGCACAATTNCGAGTACTATTACGCTGACTAAAATGACAGATAATACACAAAATCAATGTTCTTATAGTTCTAAAAGATAAAGACTGAATCTTCCAAGTACTACTTTCATTATTCTATCTTTTCGCTTGATTCAAAAAACATCCCACTGTAAAATTAAGTCACATGAAAAATGCATAAATTATGGTACCACATTCTGAATATCATCAAGAATCATCCCATACAACAACAACAAAACCTTTATCCCACCAAGTGGGGTCGGCTAGATGAATCCTTTTTCTCCATTGTGTTCTATTTAGTATCATATTTTTATTTTTATCTAATAAATCAATATCATTTTTTATACAATATGCCCAAGTCATCCTAGGTCTACCTCAGCCTTTCTTAACATAAGTCAAATCTAAAACATCTACTCTTCTAATCGGATCATCAAATGTTCGACGTTTAATGTGACCAAATCATCTAAGACGACTCTCTCTAATCTTGTCTGTCATTGGAGCTACACAAACTCTATCACGGATATATTCATTTCGACAATGATAAAAAGGATTCATCCCCAAATTAAATACAAAAAAAAATTAATTATAGATTTAATGTTGATCTTTTATATAAAGCTTTCATGCTGAATCACTACTGAGTCACTCCAAAACTAATTCTACTACTAATAACACTCCGTCAAATATATCTTCAATAACTTAAAAATACATTTCATAAACCTATCTTAATATGCACAAAATCAAATTCAGTATTACTCCATCACAAATATTCTCAAGATCAATAAAAGAAATGAAGAACATTTCTTTGATCTCACTAGCCCATTATATTTTGCATGTGCTCCTCAGTACTTTCAATATAAATCATATTATCACATATCTTCTAATTATTAAAAGCTTGTCTTTTATTTATCTACCAACAACAATCCAAATGTGGCTATGCAAAAAAAAAAATAATGTTATAGAGGTGCAAAATCAGGAACCTTACTTGCTCAAACTATGGTCCAAGCTAATAGGAGACCACAGAATCATGTTGTTCATTTTGGGGGATTACTAAGATCACCCTAAAGGGCATGAAATGGGCCCTTCAAAATTCCTCCCCAAGCACCTAAGGTGCCAGCTCTTCCAATTCCTAATATGCTTGACGAGCACGAAAAGACTCCCCTTCTTAATTACTCTCTCAAGTAGTTGCTAACAAACAACAAGAAATGTGACTACTTTAAATGGTTTACGAAGCTAGAGACACCTGCGAAAAGCAAGGATGGATCGCCATATTATCTCTACTAATAAGGCCATGGAACTGACACCATTGGATGTCGACATCTAAAAACCAAGATGCCTATTTTGATCAAGGAAGGTCGTTTGTGCCGCGTACCTCGGCATGTTGGTTGGCATCCTCGGTATAAGACCTCTCAGGTCAATGTTTGAATCCCCTATGATGACGTGAGCCTTTAAGGAGGTGGTAGTCGAATTGTTAGGCACATTAGGAGTGGGTGGAGGCTCGTATAATAGCCTCTGGCCATTTTTTTTATATAAAAAAAGGAAGGCCAGTTAAAGGAGTTCCCCATTAAGGGAAGGAGGGACAATAACATAGAGATGGGAGCTGGGCTTCTCTAGCTCGAAGCCCATCACTAGCATCACCACAACAATAGGCAAAAAGAAAAGTTAGGTAGTCATGGCTCATTGTGCCTGTCAAACTCCAATGCACTGAGAGTAATAATATATTATTACCTGAATCCACTCTCCTACAAAAAAAAATTTCAAACAAGGACCTTACTTGGAATGAAACCTCTTTACTAATATGGCCATGCAAAAAAAACATGATCAATAATTTTGAGGTTATATGAGTATGCAAAGTTTTAAGCAGCTTTATAGACATCCTTCTTGTAAAATGATGGAGAAGATAAATGTATATTCCAAAAAATTTAGGCCTATGAGACATCTTTATTAGCTTCTAAGGCAAAGCAAGAGATCATGATGGTATATGGTAACCTTGTAGGTTATTTAGGCAGGTAATCGAACATATGAGACACACTCAATCAACTCCATAGATATGTAGGCCTCTTCTGCATATAATTCCATCTTTAGCCCCGTTATAGTTTTAGTAATAAGGTCTGCACCTAGACTTTCAAGAAAACCTTAAGTTCAAGATTTTACAGACAAGTGGAAAGCACAATGAAGGCCTCCAACCCACAAATAATAGAGATTCTAGGATGAGATAATGAGACAAGCATATTTAAGATCAACATGTCAAATGTAGGTAACTTTAAAACCAATTCGATATATATTTTTTTTGGTAAGAAGCCTTGGAGATGTTCCTTGCTGATATCTCTCTGTCACAAGCCACCGACTGCATGTTTAACCGAAGATCAAATATGACAAACAACGAAGAATGCTTATGGTCATATAAACGAGGTACCAAATCTAAATAAAAGTAAACAAGATGTTTGCAGCTAGAATTATTAGGGAGGTTCAATACATAACTAGATCTCCAATAGAAAAATGGGAATTAAAAAGGAGATAACAAGTAGCCAATGCCTAAACCAAACCAATGCTACGGTCTCTAACCCACTGCCAACCATCAACTCACTAGTGGACCTCGCAAATTTTCAACTCTAAACTTGGCACCTTCTTAGGTCATCACCAAATAAAAAATGCATCTAATAGATGATAAGAAGAAAGGTTTCATCATCTTAGGCAGCATATCTTGTTGTATGATCATGTTGCTTAGACTAAAAGTCATCGGGACAACATATCAAGAGGTTGATAGAAAAAAAAATTTTAACATATAAAGGTGGGTGAATGCTGAAGTGTACTTTAACAACTACTTGATAAAGAGCAAAACTTTGGAGCGGAACTTGAGGAAATTGGAGGAAACAATCACAATGCTATGGTAGTTCAATATGTGATTGAACTCAGCAAAGTGCCATTTCTAGGCTCGATTGCAAAATTCCACGATTACTAGCCACACCAAAAAGGCATAAAAACTAACTCCAAAGAAGATCCAAGTGATTATGAACATGTCTTTCCACCTGTCAGAGAAAGAAGTCTAGAAGCTAATTAGGAGGTTACTGAGCCTAAGTAAAATTTATATCAAAAGCAAAGAGAAGAATGTACCACTCCTAAAAACATTAAGGAAGGCCAAACAATACTAGTGGATAGAAGATTTTCAGAAGGCCTTTGCAGAACTAAAGAATTGCCTACCTTCCCCAACATTTTTAATAAGTCCATAACCAAATGATGTTTTGAGGTTATATCTCATTGTTAGAAGCTCATCCACCAACTCGAATCTAGTCAGTGAAGTAACAAAAAACTCTCTCTCTAAAACACAATCAAATCCTTGATAAATATGGAGATGAACAATCAGAAGATTACATACATATGTTTGAGTTCACAGTGTAAGAAATGGCAACAACCCCTGAAGGTTTTTCTGCCCAAAGTAAAATATTCAAGGATGTCGATAGAGTGATTGATAAACTCGGTAAGATTTGGGCAATTAAGTGCGAACACAGCTTTGAAAGCTCAATTTTTGAGAAATTTTGTCATCGTTTATATGCCTAACATTGAAAACAATGCAAGAACATTAGTCAAGAAAGACTATTTATTGAGTCTTCCACACCCATAACGCCTCTAAAATTAAGAGTATATTAAAGAATATGGAGGAAGCAATGTTGAATTATGTGTTCAAAATCCAATTCAATGCCACAAACAACTATGCAAGGTCTAAAGTAATGTTAACTAGCCTGAGACTCTCATTAAATATCATTACCAAATTAAATTTGTTCAGGTGGAACGCATCCTGGAGAAAGAATGAGTTGTTCGGCCTCTTACTTGCATATCCTTGTTTAAAAAATTATTAAGGCGTGTCTCAATAATAAAAAACACCTCAAAGCTGTCTCTATCCTTATTTGAAGCTTACACCTTTTTTTATCTGAGGCGTGCTACTCAAAACTACATATCTCAAAGCGGTTGAGGCATGGACGTTGAATGATTTAAAAAAAAAAAAAATGTTAAAATGCATATAACTTCACCATCATTTATGCATTAATTTGAACCATGTTTGAATATTATTCGAATCAAATTTTAATTATAATGAAATATGGTTTGAATGAAATTCAAACACTTGTTCAAATAGATTTTGAACCTTATTTAATCATAATCAATTATATTTCAAACAATATTTGAATATGTTTAAAATTTGTTCAATCATGATTTGAATATATGACATAAAAAATTTCACGCTTTCACTTTAAATTAATATTTTAGATTGAGATTTGTATTCTTCTTCTTTTATGCCATTCAAAAAAAAAAAATGTTGATGAATTATAGCATGGTTATAAAATACTTTAAATTTATGAGTTTTTTTTTTATTCTAAATAGGACGCAATGGAGAAAAAAGATTCATGTAGCCGACCTTGTTGTTGTTGTTGTATGAGTTTTTTGTAGTCTTATAGTTTGAGGATTAAACTTCTATCTGCACCATGGCTAACGCCTCGCCTCATTCTAGAAAAAAGCCTCATGTCTTGATGTCATCTTTTTAAACCTTATTAAATATGGGACCTATGTGACCACTATAGCACAATTGCGGTGCCAGCCATAGAAGAATCAGAAGCTACAAACATATATTTAGTCAATAACAACATAAAAACAAGTTACAATCTCTTAAAGAGTGAAGCTTTGCCCCAAGATTAAAAATGAAAGATGTGCTAGAGTATGACAAGTCATTACTAGGAGAGCCTAAATGCTGGCAACCATGAAAAGAGATGTCAACAGGGCCCTAGCAGGAGGAACTAAAGCTCGCATGAAATATAAGAGAATAAGCCAAGTCTTCTTCACCAAGCTCGTCGTTCTCCCTCCCTCTCTCTAAACAATCAACGAGCAAAGAACTTGAAACGAATTCATAGACATACAAAAAAAGTACGAGTACAATCTATAAAGTCGTAACTCAACAGTAGAAAATGGCGACGGCGGCCAGAGAAAGAAGACAAAATAAGCACGCAACCAGCTTCAGTCTCCATGAAACAATCAACACGACCTTGTACGGAAACAGAGAAGAAAAGAAGGATGACATTAAAGAACTACGATAACGCTCACCTAGCAGTGAAGTTCGGAATAAACAACTGGAGGGAACAGAAAGGAGATCAAGCCCCAGCCATGATCGTCCTGCAGCAAATCACCGCGACGCTACAACAGATAGAAGTCCAAGAATGCCGGCCGGCTTCTTTATAGATTGCAACGAAGAAATAAGCAAGCCGGCAGCAAAAGTAAGATCAAAAGGGTGGTGAAGAGATGAAGAAGACCGACACTGTAATACAGTAAGCGATCTTCGATTTGGTGATCGNAGGTGGTGAAGAGATGAAGAAGACCGACACTGTAATACAGTAAGCGATCTTCGATTTGGTGATCGCATCAACGATGTCTCCCTTCCAGCAGCAAAAACAAAGAACGAGGTGCGATGCGGCTCGTATGGCCAGACAAATTGGGAGCAAATGGGAGTCAGAATTGGAGAGAGAGAAAAGGGTTGCAGAATAACCTATGAACGTGGAGCCCTTGGTCGCGACAGGGACGAAGGCGGCGTGCTACAGCTTCATCGAAAAAGGGAGTTTTGATGAGAATTCTGAACCATTCCCCAAGTGGAGCGGGAGAAAATCAGAGGGGAAGATGCATGAATCTAACCCACCGCCTGCCAAATACTGTTGGAAAACACGAAAAGCGAACGTCCAATGTTTCTTTAATGGAGATTTGCATTTCAGCCCATAATTTTTATATTTTTACCTATGTCATGTCTAAACTTTCATATTTATATACATACCTAAATATTAAATTTTTGGTGTGAGATGTGTAAATGCCTCTTTTTTAATATTTACATCTTTACTCTAGGATAGGCTGATTTTTATTTGATACTTGTTTACTTTTAAAATTATCATAAGTATCCACTATCATCTAGCTATACTTCAAATCTAATTCACAAGTAAATTAGGGAAAAAATTTGCGTACGATAGACGTGCGCAGCACTGCGTACGATTTCGAGGTTATACAGATGGTATAAACGGGTTACAACCGCGGTATAACCCCTTGTAACTTTCATGTAATCTAGTGTAACCTACTTGTAACCTACAAATAAGTTTCGGAATTTATTAGTAGGTTACAAGTAATTTACAGAAGGTTGCATGGAGGTTACAAGGGGTTATACCGCGGATATAACCCCCTTTTACCCTAGGTATAACCTTAAAATCGTACGCAGCGCTACGCAAATTTTTTCCATAAATTAGGGGCATTTGCATGGATACCACTCAAGTCTTATATATTTACATATCAAATACATAACTTTTTCTTTTATGTTTGTGCCACCAAAATTTTTATTATTCGTTCAAAATTATCATTATATTTCCATGCATGAATAAGACGTCATGTATATAGAAAATGAAGTTTAGGGACTAGATAATGTAAATACTTAAAAAGTAAATGGTATATATGTAAATTAACGATCACAAAAATAATAAGATAGTCTGCATGTTAATACTCTTTAAGAATAGACTTCCATGTTTAGCAAATGACTAACTTGTAAATCAAGTTGGGGGGCAGACCATCAAGTCAAGCTTATTTGAACTTTTTACTGTGGCACAAAGATAACTTGTTAATCATGTTCAAGCAAACCAACTAGCTAAGGTCAAAGCGGCTCTCCAACTAGGATAGAAAAAGACTTGCTCGGTCCAGAGATGGCAAGGGCTCAACCTCAATGGACCGACCAAACTTAGCCGTGATCGCTCATGCTGAAGAGCAACTCACTGATTTCTATAAAGAGAAATCAATGACTTGCTCCTAATTAGCAAATCGAGTACAAGTCTGAGCTCTCACACTACACATTTTTTCATATTAATTTTATTTTAGTCCTCTCTTAACATTAATTAATATAAATTAACCTTCTATTAGGGTCATATACTAAATAAATTAGCCTATTTTCGGAAGTCTTATCTCCGGCAATATGTCTTTATATCTGCAAGATGTATTAAGTTATTAGTGGAACTAAACTTTCCACTGGTTTGGCTTTCTTGCGGGAACAACCCATGTATCGGGATGGCTCAATCGCCTTTTCTCGGTTAGCTTGGAGAGCCTCAAGTTCTCTTTATAGGAAATCTTTCTTCATTGCATTTCGTTCTTCTCTGTAAGATCAGCACTGACATATTTTTAGGGATAATAAAAAATAAATAATATTTAATTAAATTATAGGGCTTATTAATTCAATTCAAATATAATTTATATTCGAATAAACCTCTTTTTTTTTTTCAAAATGAAAAGGCTTGCTAGCTAATGGCGAACAAGCTAGTTGTATGTTGGATTTCTAGAAAAAAATATTACATTCAGATGAGCTATGTCTGGATTAGATACGAATGATAGTATTTTACGTGTTATCGGTAGTATTGTGGGGGTATTTTGGTAAAATAACACCACAATATTATCAATAACATCTAAAATACTACCATCCAAAAAGAGCTACGTCAAGACTCCTGATATAATATTTTTCTCAAATTTCTATTATTGATTGTCAGAGTCGGGTTCACACTATTTTTAATACAATCTTAAAAATAAGCATAGACCTGAGTTACAAATAATTGGTCAATATCATTGATTAGTTTAAAACAAAATTTACATATATAGCACACAATTCTTTTGTATTTACATATCTAACACTAACTTTTAAATTTTATATTTATAACATTTTAGTATCATAAATTTAGATGTAAAAATGTGTATTTCAATTTTGAAAGTAAATAATAATAATAATTTTATGTTATGATAAAACTGCTATGCATCTAAATATGAAAAAAATAAGTATTAGATATTTAAATAGATAAGTATCATGTGGTAGCATAAAAAATTTTGAAATTTAGAAATAAAAAATATTTGGAATTTATATTGTTTAAAATCTAGAAATTAAAATTATTTGAAACATTTTTATTATTGTGTGTCACGAGATTCATAGTAGAGTTACAATTTAACGTCTTAGTGTTGTACGCTGTACGAAAATTCAACACACACAAATAATTTAAAATTAACATGAGAAAATGCTAGGATTTTTTGCGTGGAAAAACCCATGATTTGGAAAAAACTATAAGATCTAGCCAATACAATACGTAATTACAAAGATACATGATTGTCCGGCAGTTGGGATGAAAGAACACCAAATACTACAATTGTAAGTCCACAATGTACAAAACACTTCAGGAGTTTGAAGAAAGTAGTATTATGAGTAAGGCGATTGACAATATTATTTGCTGAAAGTTATCGTCAGATCTTCAATATCATGATAATCGCTACTTCATATGCAAGATATTTTGTATCACAGTATTCAAGATACTTCATTGGTCATTGCACTATACTCAGGGATACATCGTTACACAATTGAGTTCACCAACAGTGGTGAGAAGGGGGTGGCCAACAGTGGTCGACAATGGTTTGCGACCACAATGGTCTTCAGTCCAAAACAATACTGAAATTTAACTTATTCTTCTTTCCCCCACAAGTAAAATTATGTATTTACATATCTAAGACCTAAATCTTTACAATCGTACATAACAAGTATACGTTTAAATCACATCAAAACATTTACAAGAAAATGCGTTTTTTACTTTAAATAAGTTAATATTAGTAATTAATTGTGAAAATGAGCAATGAATGCAATATGACAGAACAAATGGCGACATTTGCATAAAGTAAACTTAGCAAATTAGGATGTTAAAATCAAAATATACATGACTACACACCAACATCCATATAAAAGATGTTTATCACATGGTCCATCCAAAATGATCAACCATCCTAATGAAAATAATTTGCTAACAAGAAGAAAAAATTTTGGGCATTTACATACATACCTAACACCAAAACATTTATATTTACAAACATACCGCTCAAATCATTAACATCACATCAAAAAATACCACCATCATGCAAGATTCATGACACCTTGAATACACCTTCTTAGATGGTAGATATGTAAATACGTAAGAATTGTGAGGTGTATGTAAATTTCCCTAAATTTACTCCACTGTTCTGAGTAGAATAATTTTCAAGTAAAAGTGTTTGGTTCACACTCACAAGCTTTGGACGGGCGTTGCTCGGCTACTCTATCTTCTGCTTCTCTCCCTACATCCAGATTTTGGTGCAGAAGCTTCAGCAGGTGATTTCTTCTGGAGAATTGTGCCATTATGAAGTTTTAGTTTGGCTCCCTCAACTTTCTCTAGTGCATCTTTCTTTGAAGGCATCATGAGCACATAGACTGCATGCAGGGAGAATAGTGTAGGATGAGATGGCGCCTACAAATTTCTAGATGGGACAAACATGCAAAATATAAAGGGGCACTTACATGCATAACTCCTAATTCCTATGTCTTTATATATCTATACATAAACAATGCGCCGGACTGAGTGTCTCAGCAGAACGACCCAAAACCTGGATGATCTGAAGCCAGGACGATTAGAGGCCTTGATGACCCGAGACCAAGAAGACGAGCAGCTTAGAAAAGCTTGAAACTAGCCAAGCCACGAGCTCACTTGTGTAAAATAACCAAAATAACATGTATAACCCTCGTTAATCCAGGGTAAGAAATATAATTTTACTTCATTGCACTCCCTCTACTATAGATAGAGGGTCATTTTATGTAAGAGGGATTCCTTTCGGAGGCTCTCTCTCTTCCTTCGTGCATCAAAAATATTTTATTATATAAAAAGAGCCAAAAGAGCCCAGGAATACCCCCAATTTGTCCCGGACGGGCAAGTTGTTGTGCACTCCCCCTCCCTCTGTCTCTACCCTCCTCTCCATCTCTCCTTTCTAACACTCTAACACCTTGAGATATGATTCACGGNGCAACGAACGAGGCGCGATGCCGCCTGTATGGCCGGAGAAATTGGGAGTCAAATTAAAGACAGAGAAAAGGGTCGGAGAATAACCAATGAATGTGGAGCCCTTGGTCGCTGACAGGGACGAAGGCGGCGTGCTACAGCTGCATCGAAAAAGGGGGTTTTGATGAGAATTCTGAACCATTCCCCAAGTGGAGCGGGAGAAAATTAGAGGGGAAGATGCATGAATCTAACCCACCGCCTGCCAAATACTGTTGGAAAACATGAAAAGCGAACCTCCAATGTTTCTTTAATGGAGATTTGCATTTCAGCCCATAATTTTTTATATTTTTACCTATCTCATGTCTAAACTTTCATATTTATATACATACCTAAATATTAAAATTTTGGTGTGAGATGTGTAAATGCCTCCTTTTTAATATTTACATCTTTACTTTAGGATAGGCTGATTTTTATTTGATACTTGTTTACTTTTAAAATTATTATAAGTATCCACTATCATCTAGCTATACTTCAAATCTAATTGGCAAATAAATTAGGGAAAAAATTTGCGTACAATAGACGTACGCAGCGCTGCGTACGATTTCGAGGTTATACAGAGGGTATAAAGGCATTACACTCGCGGTATAACTCCTTGTAACCTTCATGTAACCTAGTGTAACCTACTTGTAACCTACAAATAAGTTTCGGAATTTATTAGTAGGTTGCAAGTAATTTACAGAAGGTTACATGGAGGTTACAAGGGGTTATACCGCAAATATAACCCCTTTTTACCCTCGGTATAACCTCAAAATCGTACGCAGCGCAACGCAAATTTTTTCCATAAATTAGGGGCATTTGCATGGATACCACTCAAGTCTTATATATTTACATATCAAATACATAACTTTTTCTTTTATGTTTGTGCCACCAAAATTTTTAATATTCATTCAAAATTATCATTATATTTTCATGTATGAATAAGATGTCATGTATATAGAAAATGAAGTTTAGGGACTAGATAATGTAAATACTTAAAAAGTAAATGGTATATATGTAAATTTACGATTATAAAAATAATAAGATAGTCTGCATGTTAATACTCTTTAAGAATAGACTTCCATGTTTAGCAAATGACTAACTTGTAAATCAAGTTGGGGGGCAGATCATCAAGCCAAGCTTATTTGAACTTTTTAGTGTGGCACAAAGATAACTTGTCAACTATGTTCAAGCAAACCAACTAGCTAAGGTCAAAGAGACTCTCCAACTAGGATAGAAAAAGACTTGCTCGGTCGGAGAAATGGCAAGAGCTCACAACAACCTCAATGGACCAACCAAACTTAGCCGTGATCGCTCATGCTGAAGAGCAACTCACTGATTTCTACAAGAGAAATCAATGACTTGCTCCTAATTAGCAAATCCAGTACAAATCTGAGCTCTCACACTACACGTTTCTCATATTCTACGGAAAGTAACTAATTAGTATTGTTTTGCATCTTTTATATATATTGCACATTTCAAAGCTTTTTATGTAACCTTGATCATCATCTATAAATAAGGGATTAGAAGGGAAGTCAAAATAATGTAACCTCATGCAGTGTAACTCAAATTTATTGTACTGCGAAGCTTTATAGTGGATTTCTTATCTGCTCCCCTTATTTTCTCTTCTTCGATCTTCTCTCACTTTCTCTTCTCTTTTGCTTAGTAGAATTATAATGTACAAGTCAAGATCCAAGGATATCACATTTATTTGAGTGGATTATAATTCGACATAATGTGTGGATGAGTGAATTTAAAATGCTATGAGCCAAATCCTATATTTTTGGACAAGTGAATTTACACTAATCTCTTTTATTTTCATGCTAAATGAGGTCATATGGTTGCTTTAATCATGCTATCTACTTGTAATTGTGATTTCCTTACTTGATTGCATCAAATTGCATGTGGGTGAAATTCCAATTATCTTAAGGCTATTTGATTTTCTAAGAAAAACATTATAGTGTAAAAAGAAAGTAATGCAGAAGCAATGTATTGTAGTTGAAATACTTTAAGGTTGTTCGACTTATTGTAAAAAAATGTAGGATTTTATATATTTTTTTTTATTTGGTTTGAAGTAAATGAATAATTTTATTTTAGTCATCTCTTAACATTAATTAATATAAATTAACCTCCTATTAGGGTCATATACTAAATAAATTAGCCTATTTTCGGAAGTCTTATCTCCGGCGAGATGTTTTTATATCTGTAAAATGTATTAAGTTATTAGTGGAACTAACCTTCCCACTGGTTCGGCTTTCTTGCGGGAACAACCTATGTATCGGGATGGCTTAATCGCTTTTTCTCGGTCAGCTTGGAGAGCCTCAGGTTCTCTTTATAGGGAATCTTTCTTCATTGCATTTCGTTCTTCTCTGTAAGATCAACACTGACATATTTTTAGGGATAATAAAAAATAAATAATATTAAATTAAATTATATGGCATATTAATTCAATTCAAATATAATTTATATTTGAATAATCCTCTTATTTTTTTCAAAATGAGAAGGCTTGCTCGCTAATGGCGAACAAGCTAGTTTTATGTTGGATTTCTGGAAAAAAAATATTACATTCAGATGAGCTATGTCTGGATTAGATGCGAATGATAGTATTTTACGTGTTATCGGTAGTATTATGGGAGTATTTTCATAAAATAACACCACAATACTATCAATAACACCTAAAATACTACCATCCAAAAAGAGCTACGTCAAGACTCTTGATGTAATATTTTTCTCAAATCTCTAGCATTGATTGTTACAATCGGGTTCACACTATTTTTAATACAATCTTAAAAATAAGCATAGACCTGAGTTACAAATAATTGGTCAATATCATTGATTAGTTTAAAACAAAATTTACATATATAGCACACAATTCTTTTGTATTTACATATCTAACACTAATTTTTAAATTTTATATTTATAACATTTTAGTATCATAAATTTAGATATAAAAATGTGTATTTCGATTTTGAAAGTAAATAATCATAATATTTTTATGTTATGATAAAACTGCTATGCATCTAAATATGAAAAAATAAATATTAGATATTTAAATAGATAAGTATTATGTGGTAGCATAAAAAATTTTGAAATTTAGAAATAAAAAATATTTGGAATTTATATAGTTTAAAATTTAGAAATTAAAATTATTTGAAACATTTTTATTATTGTGTGTCACGAGATTCATAGTAGAGTTACAATTTAACGTCTCAGTGTTGTACGTTGTATGAAAATTCAACACACACAAATAATTTAAAATTAGCATGAGAAAATGCTAGGATTTTTTTTTCGTGGAAAAACCCAGGATTGGGAAAAAACTATAAGATCTAGCCAATACAATATGTAATTACAAAGATACATGATTGTCCGACAGTTGGGATGAAAGAACACCAAATACTAGAATTGTCCGTCCACAATGTACAAAACACGTCAGGAGTTTGAAGAAAGTAGTATTATGAGTAAGGCGATTGAAAATATTATTTGCTGAAAGTTATCGTCGGATCTTCAATACGATGATAATCTCTACTTCATATGCAAGATATTTTGTATCACAAGTATTCAATACGATGGTTTGCGACTACGATAGCCTTCAGTTCAAAACAATACTAAAATTTAACTTATTCTTCTTTGCCCCACAAGTAAAATTATGTATTTATATATCTAAGACCTAAATCTTTACAATCTTACATAACAAGTATACGTTTAAATCACATCAAAACATTTACAAGAAAATGCGTTTTTTACTTTAAATAAGTTNAAAAATCAATCAAATAGTTCACAAAGGCAAAAGAAATGGAGAATACATAGCTTATACATAGAGATAAGGGAATCAATCAAATAGTTCACTAAGACAAAAGAAATAGAGAATACATAGCTTATACATAGAGACGAGCCCTCATCTTCCTTCTATGGCCTCCTCTTAAGCGACACATTGATACAAGGCCTCAAGATGCTCTCCTCTTTTCTGTTCAATGTTAACTAGCCTGAGACTCTCATTAAATATCATTACCAAATTAAATTTGTTCAGGTGGAACGCATCCTGGAGAAAGAATGAGTTGTTCGGCCTCTTACTTGAATATCCTTGTTTAAAAAATTATTAAGGCGTGTCTCAATAATAAAAAACACCTCAAAGCTGTCTCTATCCTTATTTGAAGCTTACACCTTTTTTTATCTGAGGCGTGCTAAATATCTTATATGTTGAATGATTTTAAAAAAATGTTAAAATGCATATAACTTCACCATCATTTATGCATTAATTTGAACCACTATCATACATAATTTGAACCATGTTTTGAATATTATTCGAATCAAATTTTAATTATAATGAAATATGGTTCGAATAAAATTCAAACACTTGTTCAAATACAATTTGAA
>JXCR01102419.1:83292-144412 GCA_002079205.1 Phalaenopsis hybrid cultivar
AAGTCACTCCAGGACTCTGTAAATTGAGTCATGCCCCCTTCTTGAATGAGAACCGAAAGACTGAGACTTGGAGCTAGATCGAGAACTAAATGAAGGAGGAGCCAATTTTCACTGTTGTTTTAGATCGAAGACCTGACAAGCACTTCCCTCTCCAACAACCCTTGACCACTGTCGGGCGCCCCCTTCTCGTTGCCTTCTCGTTGCAATGAAGCTATGTGTGGAGTAATGTCCTACATTGTGGAGCAATGAAGCACTCTATGGAGCATGACATTGTTACAAAGTTTTCAATAATGCACCTCGATGATGGTGCACCGAAGTCCTAGTAACTATTCCAATTGGAACCGCTTCTGACTGTTGTACAATAGGTCATTTTCATTCAAATATTGTACTTCTAGGAACTATTTAACTCTTCCCTGCTAGTGAGAAAAGAGATTGTACATGCACTCACCAACTTATATTAGATAATTCTTACTATGCTAGGCCTCGTATGTGTCTCCGCCCGTCACTTCTATTACAAGTGTATGGGGTGGACTTCCGTACAATACTAATATGCTAAATATTAACTCCATCATCATGTATCTTCCAACAAGTAATAGTTTGGCACCGTTTGTGTGGAGAGCAATCACACCACCAAATGAATTGTAAAACTTATTGAATGACCATCATACACAATATTCACAACAACAGTACATCCAACTCCAACACCCAACATTCTAAGGAACAGTAACAAAGTCAAGGACGTCGAGCCTCTAACTCTTACCACCCCGAAAGATGTCCTATTTGTATGGCTTCTCAGATTCCTCTCTTAAGGATCGAGAGTGCGAGATGGAGGAGTCTCATAACGAGACACGTCAACTTCAACTGGAGGCTTGGTAGTCAATGCCCGCACAATTAGGTGGATCTTATTTACCATAAGTTCAATAGACAAAAAGAAATGCATCGCTTCAGCATACTTGGCCCCTCTTAGTGATAGTACCTTTCCTCTGTCAGCCTGGGACGCCGACCTACTTGATGCTACAAGTTATACTAATCTATTTTGCTTAACTATGTCGACATGTAACCCTTCGATGCTCGCGAGAAAATTAGCCCCACCACATTTTATTACCGCTCCTGATAGCCTAGTTTGTGATGAGCCATAAAACCTACTTTGAGAAAAGTTCCCTATGTGGACTAAGGAATGNGGAACGGGGGTTGGAGAGGAGAGCGGCATTGGGTGTCTCTTCATGGTGGTATACTTGGGGTGGGAGGTTGATGAGGATAGAGGAGGGGGAGGCCATTAGAGGGAGCTTACGAGCTTCAGAAGAGGAGTAGATGAGTAGGAATGGAGTGGCCGCCCTGGAAGAAATAGAGGAAGGAGAAGTTTCAAGGGTTGGAAAACGGATTTTTTTGTGGCAGGTAGGTTAGTTGTGAATAAAATATCTTCGTATGCTACTACAGAAAAACACTTGTTTTTTTAAAAATTATATTAATTATGTAGGTCATCTTAAATTATTAAATTTAAGCTTATAAATTTGATATGCCATGCAAATTTCCATCACATGATAGCAACTTTATGAGATATTTTTTAAATAAAAAAATTCATATTTGAGTTAAAAATTATTTAGAAATTATATTTTAGTGAACTTATAATAACTTATAATCAATCTGGTCGGCTTAACAAGACGAATCTAATAACATCAAAATTGATCTAATCCTAAGTCGGATCAAGCTTGAATCAATTATTTATATCACTTTGATTGATTTGGGTGACTAATTAGAAGGTAAGATGGATTCAAAATTTGACAATCATTGATTATTAACGAGCATAGTAGGTGAGATGAAACCAACAAGCTTAAGATTGCTCAATTCTAATATCATGAAGACACTAAAATGCCACAAAATATCATCTGATTATGAGAATCTCTATGGATAGTCTAATGAAGTGGTGTGGATTCTTTCTTTATTTGAAACGGAAGCCACTCCAGGACTCTGTAAATTGAGTCATACCCCCTTCTTGAATGAGGACCGGAAGACTGAGACTTGGAGCTAGATCGAGAACTAAATGGAGGAGCCAATTTTCAGTGTTGTTTTAGATCGAAGACCTGAAGAGCACTTCCCTCTCCAACAACCCTTGACCACTGTCGGACGCCCCCTTCTCGTTGCAATGAAGCTATGTGTGGAGTAATGTCCTACATTGTGGAGCAACGAAGCACTCTATGGAGCATGACATCGTTCCAAAGTCTGCAGTGCACTAAAGTCCTAATAACTATTCCCAATTGGAACCGCTCCCGACTGTTGTACAATAGGTCATTTTCATTCAAATATTGTACTTCTAGGAACTATTTAACCCTTCTTTGCTGGTGAGAAAAGGGATCATACATGCACTCATCAACTTATATTAGATCATTATTACTATGTTGGGCCCCGTCTGTGTCTCCGCTTGTCACTTCTATTACATGTGTATGGGCTGGACTTTCGTACAATAATAATATGCTAAATATTAACTCCACCGTCGTGCATCTTCCAACAAGCAATAGTTTGGCACCGTTTGTATGAAGAGCAATCACTCCACCAAATGACTTATGAAACTTATTTAATGACCATCATACACAATATTCACAACAACAGTGCATCCAACTCCAACACCCAACATTCTAAGGGACAATAACAAAGTCAAGGACGTCGAGCCTCTAGCTCTTACCACCCCGAAAGATGTTGTCCTATCTGTATGGCTCCTCATATTCCTCTCTTAAGGATCGAGTGTGCGAGATGGAAGAGTCTCATAACGAGACATGTTAACTCCTACTGGAGGCTTGGAAGTCAATGCCCGCACAATTAGGTGGAGCTTATTTACCATAAGTTCAATATACAAAAAGAAGTGCATCGCTTCAGCATACTTGCCCCCTCTTAGTGATAGAACCTTTCCTCTGTCAGGCTAGGATGCCAACCTACTTGATGCTACCAGTTCTACTAATCTATTTCGCTTAACTAGGCCGACATGTAACCCTTCGATGCTCGCGAGAAAATTAGCCCCACCACATCTTATTACCGCTCCTGATAACCTAGTTTTTGATGAGCCATAAAACCTACTTTGAGAAAAGTTCCCTATGTGAAATAAGGAATGCTTCCCCTCTCATCATGGCTTCCATCAACCTTCGTTAGTAGCCAAAGTGGTCATCTAACACCTCATCCCAATGGGCCTCACACTTTCAAAGATTGATTCTTATAAAGTGGTAACCACCCTTATGAACATGTTAACTAATATTGAACCATCAAGCAGTTTCAACTTGCATATATTTTGCTTGTTTGTCAAGTGTTCTTGCCACTCTGAAGGTTTAATCTCACACTTAGTTATGCTCTGTCCCAAAAGGCACCATCCACGCCTTTAATTAGCTTGTCATAATATTTGTGGAATAGTTCATAGAAAATAGGAGGGTTATCAGATATTCATCCATTCTTTCAAGAATTTACCACAATCAGAGAGGATCGCTTAAGGAATACTTCAACAGATTCTTCACCGATGCTCGTCAGATTTTATGGCTGGATTTTGAATTACTAAGGGGAGTCTTTCTAAGTAGGGTTGTCAATTTGGCTCATTTTTTGTGAACAGCTCATGTTTGGCTCATTCCTTAAGCCTCACGAGCCAAACACAAACAAATTTTTATGCTCGAAATGTAAACAAGTTGAACATGATCAAAAGTTTGTTCGCTTGTGTTCGACTCGAATTAGCTCGTTTACACACACACACATAATAAATATTTAGAAAATTAAATAATATAAATTATAGTTAATTAATTTGTATACAAACAGTTCTTTTAAAAATATTATTTTATTTTTTTTAAATTAATTATTATAATAATTATATATTCTAACGAGCCAATTTCAAGTTGAACACGAACATGCATAAGTTTTTCGAGTCGAACGCGAATACACTATTCACGAGCCATTTCAAACACGAGCTAATTTCAAACGAGCCCAGCCTAAGCTCGCTCAGGCTTGACTCATTTACAACCCTATTTCTAAGAAGGCTTCGTTCTTGTTGTTGTTGCAAGAGACAATTCACACTTATGCTCGCCTTGTTCATCATGTCAAAGCTCAAATCACTATAGATGAGTCTATCAATGCACAAAATAAGCAAACCAAATAATTTTGGGGCAAGCATAAGAATAACCCCGATGACACTAATGAAACCTCACAATGAAGGAAGTCCAAAAATAAGTGACTCATGATTTCCCTCCTTGATCTACAAACCAGAGACATAAGGCTCGACCTAATAGGAGTATATTCCATTCAACAAGTCCTATGTTAATTTTTGATCAATCTGGGTTTCAGTTGACCCAAGTTAAGCTCGTTTAACCCGATCTGTCTTGGGTTTAATTTGGGTTGACCCATGTTAAGTTGGGCTTGATTTGGGTTGGCCCGGGTTGACTTGGGGCAAACTGGGTTTGTTTTGGGTTTACCCGGGTTGGCTTGGGTTTAATTTGGGTTGACTTCGGTTGGATTGAGTTTAATTTGGGTTGACCTGGGTTGGATTGGTTTGGTTAGACCTGGGTTGGGTTAGGTCTAAGTTGGAACATGTATGGGTTAGATTTAGGGTTTAAATTAGGTTAGACCTGGATTTAGCAAAGTCTAAGGTTGGGTTTGGGTTAGACCCAGGTTGGGTTAAGCCTAAGGCTAGGTTTGGTTTAGATCTAGGTCGGGTTAGGTCTGAGGGTTTGGTTTGGGTTAGACTTGGGTTGGGTTAGGTCTAAGGTTGGGTTTGGTTTTGACCTAGGTTGAGTTAGGTTCGAAGGTTTGGATTAGGTTAGGTTTAAGTTTGAGCTAGGTTTAGTTTAGGGTCTAGTTTAGAGTTCAAGTTAGATTTGGGGTTTAGTTTTGGGTTTAGTTTAGGTTGAGTTAAAGTGACTAAGATTGGTTTAAACTTTAGAGTTGGGGTTTGGGTTAAACTAAGTGGGTTTTGGTTAAGTTGGGTTCAGATCGACCTAAGTCGAGCCCAAACCTAAGCTTAATCCAGGCTATTGAGTCGACTTACTAAATCTTTTCTAAATTAATAAAAATCATATGTAGATCATCATTACTCTCTATGTACTTTTCCATCAACCTCTCAATAAATGCATTCCCATATCATACTTGCCGAATATGAATACGAATTGATTTTGAAGAAAATTTTGTATCACTTTGTAACCTATGTTCAATTATTCTCTCCCATAATTTTAAATGTATGACAAATTAACTTAATTTCTCAATGATTTATACACTTGTGTACACCCCTTTTATTCTTTAAAAAAAAACCAATAGACTATTTCTATGCACATCAAACATTTTATTAGCATTTTAAAATAATATTTAAAAGTTTAGTAACTCAAGAAATTCTAATTTTATTAGAAAATTTCACACTTACTTTGGAATACATTAGATCATGCTATTTTTTCACCCATTATTCTCTTTAAACTTCACGACTTCAGTCTTATTAATGCGACAGGGAAAATAAAAATCTTTATTTTTATTTACGATATTAAGATATCTAAAATCGATAATTTTTTCACAAACTTCATTAAAAAGTTTATCATAATATCTCGCTCACATATATTGAATATCATCATATAAGAAGTGTATTTTTTTATTTTCATCATTAATATGTTAACTTGAATTTAATTTTTACTTTTCGTGCCCATTTGCTTGATCAGTTTATACATGTATATCTCATCTTTTTTAATATATAATCAATAAAAATCATTAAAAACAGAATTCCCAGCATCATACATTATTCTCTTAGACTCTTTATGTGTCACCTTATATTTTTCCTAATTCTCAAAGTTTTTTTTATTTAAAATAATTTTCATAACACAAGTTTTAATTCTTTTATATTTTATTGTACATTATTATTTCACCAACAACTATTTTCATTAATAAAGAATGTTTCTTTGAATTCCCTAAGCATATCTTTTACAACTTACATAATGACATTCATTACTTTATCGCACATAATATTAACTTCTTTATGAACATCTCACATCTTAAGATCTCGAAGTTTACTAAAAACAATTAATTTTATTTGTGTCTTTTAAGTGTCACATCTAATTGTGTGAGAATATTTCATTCCAAACCTTCATCCTAAAATTCAAAACTAATATCGATATTCGGTACTTAAATTTTTTACTTTGTATGACCTTATAATATTTACAATCCCCAGGTATATTTTTCTTGAAAGAAAATAATCAATTTACTTTTTATTAGATTTATTATGATAAGTGATAATATTTTCACATATTTTCTTTTATAAAATATTAGTAATAAGAAAATCATAAGCTAAGGAAAAAATCAATATAACACTAACCTTCTTCATTTATCACTTCAAAATTATAACCACCATGAGTATTTTAAAATATTATATAACCTTATATATATATGTTCATTTAAATATTCTCAAATAAAAATGCATCGTATATAAAAATCTAAAATCTTATAACAGTGTCATTGCGTATCCCAAGCCCCTGATACGTTTAAGTAGAGATTGAGTTTGACAGACAGTTAACGACCAACATAAAAATTTTATCGGTTATTATGACTTGAATAAAAAATATCACAATTAGTATATTTTTAAAAGTAAAATATTAAATACACATTTCGAGGAGTATTTGTAAATACACATGAATAGTGTGATATGCATGCAATTATACCCAAAGTNAGCCGTCGAAGGAGAGGATGATGACGGCAGGATGGGTGAGGTTGGTGAGATGGGGAGATTTGAGAGAGGAGTGGGAGAAGGGGGTGGAGATGAGGTGGAATGCGAGGGCAATGGAGATGGAAGAGATGATGATGAGAGAGGAAAAAGTTAAGGATTTGGGATTTCTGAGAGGAGATGAGGAGGAAGGGGGGTTGGAGAGGAGAGCGGCATTGGGGGTTTCTTCATGGTGGTATACTTGGGGTGGGAGGTTGATGAGGATAGAGGAGGGGGAGGCCATTAGAGGGAGCTTACGAGCTTCAGAAGAGGAGTAGATGAGTAGGAATGGAGGGGCCGCCCTGGAAGAAATAGAGGAAGGAGAAGATTCAAGGGTTGGAAAACGGATTTTTTTGTGGCAGGTAGGTTAGTTGTGAATAAAATATGTTCGTATGGTACTATAGTAAAACACTTGTTTTTTTTTTTTTAATAATATTAATTATGTAGGTCATCTTAAATTATTAAATTTAAGCTTATAAATTTGATATGCCATGCAAATTTTCACACATGATAGCAACTTTATGAGATATTTTTTAAATAAAAAAATTCATATTCATGTTAAAAATTATTTAGAAATTAGATTTTAGTAAACTTATAATATCTTATAATCAATCTGGTCGGCTTAATAAGACGAATCTAATGACATCAAAATTGATCTAATCCTGAGTCGGATCAAGCCTGAATCAAATATTTATATCACTATGATTGATTTGGGTGACCAATTAGAAGGTAAGATGGATTCAAAATTTGACAATCATTGATTATTAACGAGCATAGTAGGTGAGATGAAACCAACAAGCTTAAGATTGCTCAATTCTAATATCATGAAGACACTAAAATGCCACAAAATATCATCTGATTATGAGAATCTCTATGGATAGTCTAATGAAGTGGTGTGGATTCTTTCTTTATTTGAAACGGAAGCCACTCCAGGACTCTCTAAATTGAGTCATACCGCCTTCTTGAATGAGGACCGAAAGACTGAGACTTGGAGCTAGATCGAGAACTAAATGAAGGAGGAGCCAATTTTCAGTGTTGTTTTAGATCGAAGACCTGACGAGCAGTTCCCTCTCCAACAACCCTTGACCACTGTCGGACGCCCCCTTCTCGTTGCAATGAAGCTATGTGTGGAGTAATGTCCTACATTGTGTAGCAACGAAGCACTCTATGGAGCATGACATCGTTCCAAAGTCAGCAATGCACTGAAGTCCTAATAACTATTCCCAATTGGAACCGCTCCCGACTGTTGTACAATAGATCATTTTCATTCAAATATTGTACTTCTAGGAACTATTTAACCCTTCTCTGTTGGTGAGAAAAGGGATTGTACATGCACTCATCAACTTATATTAGATCATTCTTACTATGCTAGGCCCCGTCTGTGTCTCCGCTTGTCACTTCTATTACATGTGTATGGGCTGGACTTTCGTAATATACTAATATGCTAAATATTAACTCCACCGTCGTGTATCTTCCAACAAGCAATAGTTTGGCACCGTTTGTGTGAAGAGCAATCACACCACCAAATGACTTATAAAACTTATTTAATGACCATCATACACAATATTCACAACAACAGTGCATCCAACTCCAACACCCAACATTCTAAGGGACAATAACAAAGTCAAGGACGTCAAGCCTCTAGCTCTTACCACCTCGAAAGATGTTGTCCTATCTGTATGGCTCCTCATATTCCTCTCTTAAGGATCCGAGTGTGCGAGATGGAGGAGTCTCATAACGAGACTTGCAACTTCTACTGGAGGCTTGGTAGTCAATGCCCGCACAATTAGGTGGAGCTTATTTACCATTAGTTCAATAGACAAAAAGAAGTGCATCGCTTCAGCATACTTGCCCCCTCTTAGTGATAGAACCTTTCCTCTGTCAGGTTGGGACACCAACCTACTTGATGCTACAAGTTCTACTAATCTATTTCGCTTAACTAGGCCGACATGTAACCCTTCGATGCTCGCGAGAAAATTAGCCCCACCACATCTTATTACCGCTCCTGATAACCTAGTTTGTGATGAGCCATAAAACCTACTTTGAGAAAAGTTCCCTATGTGGAATAAGGAATGCTTCCCCTCTCATCATGGCTTCCAACAACCTTCGTTAGTAGCCAAAGTGGTCATCTAACACCTCATCCCAATGGGCCTCACACTTTCAAAGATTGATTCTTATAAAGTGGTAACCACCCTTATGAACATGTTTACTAATATTGAACCATCAAGCAGTTTCAACTTGCATATATTTTGCTTGTTTGTCAAGTGTTTCTTGCCAGTCTGAAGGTTTAATCTCACACTTAGTTATGCTCTGTCCCAAAAGGCAACATCCACGCCTTTAATTAGCTTGTCATGGTATTTGTGGAATAGTTCATAGAAAATAAGAGGGTTATCAGATATTCATCCATTCTTTCAAGAATTTACCACAATCAGGGAGGATCACTTAAGGAATATTTCAACAGATTCTTCACCGGTGCTCGTCAGATTTTATGGCTGGATTTTGAATTACTAAGGGAGTCTTTCTAAATAGGGTCGTCAATTTGGCTCATTTTTTGTGAACAGCTCATGTTTGGCTCATTCCTTAAGCCTCACGAGCCGAACACAAACAAATTTTTATGCTCGAAATGTAAACGAGTTGAATATGATCAAAAGTTTGTTCGCTTGTGTTCGGCTCGAATTAGCTCGTTTACACACACACATAATAAATATTTAGAAAATTAAATATTATAAATTATAGTTAATTAATTTGTATACAAACAGTTCTTTTAAAAATATTATTTTAATTTTTTTAAAAATTAATTATTATAATAATTATATATTCTAATGAGCCAATTTCAAGTCGAACACAAACATGTATAAGTTTTTCGAGTCGAACGTGAATACACTATTCACGAGCCATTTCAAACGCGAGCTAATTTCAAACGAGCCCAGCCTAAGCTCGCTCAGGCTTGACTCATTTACAACACTATTTCTAAGAAGGCTTTGTTCTTGTTGTTGTTGCAAGAGACAATTCACACTTATGCTCGCCTTGTTCATCATGTCAAAGCTCAAATCACTATAGATGAGTCTGTCAATGCACAAAATAAGCAAACCAAACAATTTTGGGGCAAGCATAAGAATAACCCTGATGACACTAATGAAACCTCACAATGAAGGAAGTTAAAAAATAAGGGACTCATGATTTCCCTCCTTAATCTACAAACTAGAGACATAAGACTCGACCTAATAGGACTATATTCCATTAAGCATGACATATGTTAATTTTTTATCAATTTGGGTTTCGATTGACCCAGGTTAAGCTCGTTTGACCCGATCTGTCTTGGGTTTAATTTGGGTTGACCCAGGTTAAGTTGGGCTTGATTTGGGTTGGCCCGGGTTGACTTGGGGTGAACTAGGTTTGATTTGGGTTTAATTTGGGTTGACTTCGGTTGGATTGGGTTTAATTTGGGTTGACCTGGGTTGGATTGGTTTGGTTAGACCTGGGTTGGGTTAGGTCTAAGTTGGAACATGTATGGGTTAGATTTAGGGTTTAGATTAGGTTAGATCTGGATTTGCAAAGTCTAAGGTTGGGTTTGGGTTAGACCCAGGTTGGGTTAAGCTTAAGGCTAGGTTTGGTTAAGAACTAGGTCGGGTTAGGTCTGAGGGTTTGGTTTGGGTTAGACTTGGGCTGGGTTAGGTCTAAGGTTGGGTTTGGTTTTGACCTAGGATGAGTTAGGTTCGAAGGTTTGGATTGGATTAGGTTTAAGTTTGAGCTAGGTTTAGATTAGGGTCTAGTTTAGAGGTCAAGTTAGATTTTGGGTTTAGTTTAGGTTGAGTCAAAGTGACTAAGATTGGTTTAAACTTTCAAGTTGGGGTTTGGGTTAGACTAAGTGGGTTTTGGTTAAGTTGGGTTTAGATCGACATAAGTCGAGCCCAAACCCAAGCCTAATCCAGGTTATTGAGTCAACTGACTAAATCTTTTATAAATTAATAAAAATCATATGTAGATCATCATTACTCTCTATGTACTTTTCCATCAACCTCTCAATAAATGCATTCCCATATCATACTTGCCGAATATGAATACGAATTGATTTTGAAGAAAATTTTGTATCACTTTGTAACCTATGTTCAATTATTCTCTCCCATAATTTTAAATGTATGACAAATTAACTTAATTTCTCAATGATTTATACACTTGTGTACACCCCTTTTATTCTTTAAAAAAAGAACCAATAGACTATTTCTATGCACATCAAACATTTTCTTAGCATTTTAAAATAATATTTAAAAGTTTAGTAACTCAAGAAATTCTAATTTTATTAGAAATTTTCACACTTACATTGGAATACCATTAGATCCTACTATTTTTTCATAATTTATTCTCTTTAAACTTCACAACTTCAGTCTTATTAATGAGACAGAGAAAATAAAAACCGTTATTTTTATTTATGATATTAAGATATCTAAAATCTATCATTTTTTCACAAACTTCATTAAAAAGTTTATCATAATATCTCACTCACATATATTGAATATCATCATATAAGAAGTGTATTTTTTTATTTTCATCATTAATATGTTTAATTTGAATTTAATTTTTACTTTTCTTGCCCATTTGCTTGACCAATTTATACATATATATCTCATATTTTTTAATATATAATCAATAAAAATCATTAAAACCAGAATTCTCAACATTATACCTTATTTTCTTACTCTTTATGTGTCTAATATATTTTTCATAATTCTCAAAGTTTTTTTTATTTAAAATAATTTTCATAACAAAAGTTTTAATTCTTTTATATTTTATTATACATTATTATTCTACCCGCAACTATTTTCATTAATAAAGAATATTTCTTTGAATTCCCTAAGCATATCTTTTACAGCTTACATAATGATATTCATTACTTTATCGCACATAATATTAACTTCTTCATGAACATCTCACATCTTAAGATCTCGAAGTTTACTAAAAACAATTAATTTTATTTGTGTCTTTTAAGTGTCACATCTAATTGTGTGACAGTATTTCATTCCAAACCTTCATCCTAAAATTCAAAACTAATATCAATATTCGGTACTTCAATTTTTTACTTTGTATGTCCTTATAATATTTACAATCCCCAGGTATATTTTTCTTGAAAGAAAATAATCAATTTACTTTTTATTAGATTTATTATGATAAGTGATAATTTTTTCACATCTTTTCTTATATAAAGTATTAGTAATAAGAAAATTATAAGCTAAAGAAAAAATCAATATAACACTACCTTCTTCATTAATCACTTCAAAATTATAACCACCTTGAATATTTTTAAATATTATATAACCTTATATATATATATATATGCTCATTTAAATATTCCAAATAAAAATGCATCGTATATTAAAATCTAAAATCTTATAACAGTGTCATTGCGTGTCCCAAGCCCCTGATACGTTTAAGTAGAGATTGAGTTTGACAGACAGTTAACGACCAACATAAAAATTTTATCGGCTATTATGACTTGAATAAAAAATATCACAATTAATATATTTTTAAAAGCAAATTATTAAATACACATTTCGAGGAGTATTTGTAAATACACATGAATAGTGTGATATGCATACAATTATACCCAAAGTCCAAAATAGCAAATAAATAATATATATATATATATATATATATATATANTCATAACACAAGTTTTAATTATTTTATATTTTATTGTACATTATTATTCCACCAGCAACTATTTTCATTAATAAGAAATGTTTCTTTGAATTCCCTAAGCATATCTTCTACAACTTACATAATAATATTCATTACTTTATTGCACATAGTATTAACTTCTTTATGAATATGTCACATCTTAAGATCTCGAAGTTTACTAAAAATAATTAATTTTATTTGTGTCTTTTAAGTGTCGAGTCTAATTGTGTGACAATATTTCATTCCAAACCTTCATCCTAAAATTCGAAACTAATATCGATATTGGGTAATTAGATTTTTTACTTTGCATGACCTTCTATTATTTACAATCCCCAACTATAATTTTCTTGAAAGAAAATAATTAATTTATGTTTTATTAGATTTATTATGATAAGGGATAATATTTTCACATCTTTTCTTATATACAATATTAGTAATAAGAAAATCATAAGCTAAAGAAAAAATCAATATAACACTACCTTCTTCATTAATCACTTCAAAATTATAACCACCATGAATNCCATCATGTATCTTCCAACAAGTAATAGTTTGGCACCGTTTCTGTGAAGAGCAATCACACCACCAAATGAATTGTAAAACTTATTGAATGACCATCATACACAATATTCACAACAACAGTACATCCAACTCCAACACCCAACATTCTAAGGAACGGTAACAAAGTCAAGGATGTCGAGCCTCTAGCTCTTACCACCCCGAAAGATGTCCTATTTGTATGGCTTCTCAGATTCCTCTCTTAAGGATCAAGTGTGCGATATGGAGGAGTCTCATAACGAGACATGTCAACTTCAACTGGAGGCTTGGTAGTCAATGCCCGCACAATTAGGTGGATCTTATTTACCATAAGTTCAATAGACAAAAAGAAATGCATCGCTTCAGCATACTTGGCCCCTCTTAGTGATAGTACCTTTCCTCTGTCAGCCTGGGACGCCAACCTACTTGATGCTACAAGTTCTACTAATCTATTTTGCTTAACTACGTCGACATGTAACCCTTCGATGCTCGTGAGAAAATTAGCCCCACCACATTTTATTACCGATCCTGATAGCCTAGTTTGTGATGAGCCATAAAACCTACTTTGAGAAAAGTTCCCTATGTGGACTAAGGAATGCTTCCCCTTTCATCATAGCTTCCAACAGCCTTCGTTCGTAACCAAAGTGGTCATCTAGCACCTCATCCCAATGGGCCTCACACTTTCAAAGATTGATTCTTATAAAGTGGTAACCACCCTTATGAACATGTTAACTAATATTGAACCATCAAGCACTTTCAACTTGCATATATTTTGCATCTTTGTCAAGTGTTTCTTGCCACTCTTACGGTTTAATCTCACACTTAGTTATGCTCTGTCCCAAAAGGCACCATCCACGCCTTTAATGAGCTTGTCATGGTATTTGTGGAATAGTTCATAGCAAATAGGAGGGTTATCAGAGATTCATCCATTATTTCAAGAATTTATCCAAATGAGGGAGGATCGCTTAAAGAATACTTCAACATATTCTTCATTGAAGCTCGTCAGATTTTATGGTTGGANATGGAATAGTTCATAGCAAATAGGAGGGTTATCAGAGATTCATCCATTATCTCAAGAATTTATCAAAATGAGGGAGGATCGCTTAAAGAATACTTCAACATATTCTTCATTGAAGCTCGTCAGATTTTATGGTTGGATTTTGAATTACCAAGGGGAGTCTTTCTAAGTAGGGGTGTCAATTTAGCTCATTTTTTGCGAACAACTCATGTTCGGCTCGTTCGTTAAGCCTCACGAGCTGAACACGAACAAATTTTTATGCTCGAAATGTAAATGAGTCGAACATGAACAAAAGTTTGTTCGCTTGTGTTCGGCTCGANAGGAGTCTTTCTAAGTAGGGTTGTCAATTTGGCTCATTTTTCGCGAACAACTCATGTTCGGCTCGTTCGTTAAGCCTCACGAGCCGAACACAAACAAATTTTTATGCTCGAAATGTAAATGAGTCGAACATGAACAAAAGTTTGTTCGCTTGTGTTCGGCTCGAATTGGCTCGTTTATACACACACACACATAATAAATATTTAGAAAATTAAATATTATAAATTATAAATAATTAATTTGTATACAAACAATTTTTTTAAAATTATTATTTTAATTTTTTTAAAAAAATTAATTATTATAATAATTTTATATTCTAACGAGCCAATTTCAAGTCGAACGCGAACATGAATAAGTTTTTTGAGTCGAATGTGAACACACTATTCACGAGCCATTTCAAACGAGAGCTAATTTCAGACGAACCCAACCCGCTCAGGCTGGACTCATTTACAACCCTATTTCTAAGAAGACTTCGTTCTTGTTATTGTTGAGGAGACAGTTCACACTTATTCTCGCCTTGTTCATCATGTCAAAGCTCAGATCACTATAGATGAGTCTATCAATGCACAAAAGAAGGAAACCAAACAATTTTGGGGCAAGCATAAGAATAACCCCGAGGTGACTAATGAAACNTGAGACAGTTCACACTTATGCTCGCCTTGTTCATCATGTCAAAGCTCAAATCACTATAGATGAGTCTACAATGCACAAAAGAAGGAAACCAAACAATTTTGGGGCAAGCATAAGAATAACCCCGAGGTGACTAATGAAACCTCACAATGAAGAAAGTCCAAAAAATAAGGGAATCATGATTTCCCTCCTTGATCTACAAACCAGAGACATAAGGCTCGACCTAATAGGAGTATATTCCATTCAGCATGTCATCGGTTAATTTTTGATCAAACTGGGTTTCAGCTGACCCAAGTTAAGCTCGTTTGACCTGATTTGGCTTGGGTTTAAATTGGGTTGACCCAGGTTAAGTTGGGTTTGATTTGGTTTGGCCCGAGTTGCCTTNTATCAAACTGAGTTTCAGCTGACCCAAGTTAAGCTCGTTTGACCCGATTTGGCTTGGGTTTAAATTGGGTTGACCCAGGTTAAGTTGGGTTTGATTTGGTTTGGCCCGAGTTGCCTTGGTTGAACTGGGTTTGATTTGGGTTTACCCGGGTTGGCTTGGGTTTAATTTGGGTTGACTTGGGTTGGATTGGGTTTAATTTGGGTTGAAATGGGTTGGCTTGGTTTGGTTAGACTTGGGTTGGGTTAGGTTTAAGTTGGAACATGCATGGGTTAGATTTAGGGTTTAGATTATGTTAGATCTGGATTCAGCAAAGTCTAAGGTTGGGTTTGGGTTAGACCTAGGTTGGGTTAAGTTTAAGGCTAGGTTTGGTTCAAACCATGGTCGGGTTAGGTCTGAGAGTTTGGTTTGGGTTATACCTGGGTTGGGTTAGGTCAAAGGTTGGGTTTGGTTTTGACCTAGGTTGAGTTAGGTTCGAAGGTTTGGATTNGGGGTTGGGTTAGGTCTAAGTTGGAACATGCATGGGTTAGATTTAGGGTGTAGATTAGGTTAGATCTGGATTCAACAAAGTCTAAGGTTGGGTTTGGGTTAGACCTAGGTTGGGTTATGTTTAAGGCTAGGTTTGGTTCAAACCAAGGTCGGGTTAGGTCTGAGAGTTTGGTTTGGGTTAGACCTGGGTTGGGTTAGGTCAAAGGTTGGGTTTGGTTTTGACCTAGGTTGAGTTAGGTTCGAAGGTTTGGATTGGATTAGGTTTAAGTTTGAGCTAGGTTTAGATTAGGGTCTAGTTTAGAGTTCAAGTTAGATTTGGGTTTAGTTTAGGTTGAGTCAAAGTGACTAAGATTGGTTTAAACTTTCGAGTTGGGGTTTGGGCTAGACTAAGTGGGTTTTGGTTAAGTTGGGTTCAGATCGACCTAAGTCGAGCCCAAACCCAAGCCTAATCCAGGCTATTGAGTCGACTGATTAAATCTTTTCTAAATTAATAAAAATCATATGTAGATCATCATTACTCTGTATGTACTTTTCCATCAACCTCTAAATAAATGCATTTCCATATCATACTTGCCCAATATGAATACAAATTGATTTTGAAGAAAATTTTGTATCACTTGTAACCTATGTTCAATTATTGTCTCCCATAAATTTAAATGTATGACAAATTAACTTAATTTCTCAATGATTTATACACTTGTGTATGCCCCTTTTATTCTTAAGAAAAACCAATAGACTATTTCTACGCACATCAAACATTTTCTTAGCATTTTAAAATAATATTTAAAAGCTTAGTAACTCAAGAAATTCTAATTTTATTAAAAAATTTCACACTTACATTGTAATACCATTAGATCCTACAGTTTTTTTACACTTTATTCTCTTTAAACTTCACAACTTCAGTCTTATTAATGTGATAGGGAAAATAAAAACCTTTATTTTTATTTACGATATTAAGATATCCAAAATCGATCATTTTTTCACAAACTTCATTAAAAAGTTTATCATAATATCTCACTCACATATATTGAATATCATCATNTGTTTTTTTACACTTTATTCTCTTTAAACTTCACAACTTCAGTCTTATTAATGCGATAGGAAAAATAAAAACCTTTATTTTTATTTACGATATTAAGATATCCAAAACCGATCATTTTTTCACAAACTTCATTAAAAAGTTTATCATAATATCTCACTCACATATATTGAATATCATCATATAAGAAGTGTATTTTTTTTATTTTCATCATTAATATGTTTAACTTGAATTAAATTTTTACTTTTCTTGCCCATTTGCTTGACCAATTTATACATATATATCTCATATTTTTTAATATATAATCAATAACAATCATTAAAATCAGAATTCTCAACATTATACATTATTCTCTTAGACTCTTTATGTGTCACCTTATATTTTTCCTAATTCTCAAAATTTTTCAAAATTTTTTCCATTTAAAATAATTTTCATAACAGAAGTTTTAATTCTTTTATATTTTATTGTACATTATTATTCCACCAGCAACTATTTTCATTAATAAAAAATGTTTCTTTGAATTCCCTAAACATATCTTCTACAACTTACATAATAATATTCATTATTTTATCGCACATAGTATTAACTTTTTTATGAATATCTCACATCTTAAGATCTCGAAGTTTACTAAAAGTAATTAATTTTATTTGTGTCTTTTAAGTGTTCAATCTAATTGTGTGACAATATTTCATTCCAAACCTTCATCCTAAAATTCGAAACTAATATCGATATTGGGTAATTAAACTTTTTACTTTGTATGACCTTCTATTATTTACAATCCCCAGGTATAATTTTCTTGAAAGAAAATAATTAATTTATGTTTTATTAGATTTATTATGATAAGGGATAATATTTTCACATGTTTTCTTATATACAATATTAGTAATAAGAAAATCATAAACTAAAGAAAAATTCAATATAACACTACCTTCTTCATTAATCACTTCAAAATTATAACCACCATGAATATTTTAAAATATTATGTAACCTTACATATATGTTCATTTAAATATTCTCAAATAAAAATGCATCGGATATAAAAATTTAAAATCTTATAATAATGTCATTGCGTGTCCCAAGCCCCTGATACGTTTTAAGTAGAGATTGAGTTTGACAGACAGTTGACTACCAACATAAAAAATTTATCGACTATTATGACTTGNAATATTATATAACCTTACATATATGTTCATTTAAATATTCTCAAATAAAAATGCATCGGATATAAAATTTTAAAATCTTATAATAATGTCATTGCATGTCTCAAGCCCCTGATACGTTTAATTAGAGATTGAGTTTGACAGACAGTTGACTACCAACATAAAAAATTTATCGACTATTATGACTTGAATAAAAAAATATCACATTTAGTATATTTTTAAAAGTAAAATAGTAAATACACATTTCGAGGAGTATTTGTAAATACACATGAATAGTGTGATATGCATGCAATTATACCCAAAGTCCAAAATAGCCAAAAAAAGGAAGTAAAGAGTACAAAGCATCAACCATCCACCCCCTTCCTCTCCATCTTATCACCACCAAGCGCTCGCCCAACCCCCGCTCGACAGAGAAAACCAGCAAAGAGCAAGGCAGAGCTTAAAGCGAGAGCGAGAGTGCTGGTCTCCTTGGTCTCAATTTCTCCCGATTATTTCAACCTTATACATCACCGAGAAGAAGCAGCAGTGAAAGACGCATTGGGNTCATCTTATCACCACCAAGCGCTAGCCCAGCCTGCTCGACAGAGAAAACCAGCAAGGAGAAAGGCAGAGCTTAAAGCGAGAGCGAGAGTGCTGGTCTCCTCGGTCTCAATTTCTCCCGATTATTTCAACCTTATACATCACCGAGAAGAAGCAGCAGTGAAAGACGCATTGGGNCCATCTTATCACCACCAAGCGCTAGCCCAGCCCGCTCGACAGAGAAAACCAGCAAAGAGCAAGGCAGAGCTTAAAGCGAGAGCGATAGTGCTGGTCTCCTTCTTCTCAAATTCTCCCGATTATTTCAAGCTTCTACATCGCCAGGAAGAAGCAGTAGCGAAAGACGCATTGGGAATTTCCTCTTTTAAGGTCGTGAGGGTTCTTCTTCTTTTGAATGGCCGATGCTCTCCTCCGCCTCGCCCTTCTTCTTCCTTCTCGTACGCCGCTCGTTCCTCCGGAACCTGCTTCCCGGCGGCTGAAGACACCTAATCGTCCTGGTTTCCCCGCTCCGGCGGCCGCCGCCTCCGCCCCCGCAGCCGCCTGCGGCGGTGGTCAACATGCGCAACGATTGTCCGGCTTCATGGTAAGAGGAAATTCTCTTTTGTTTGGTTATATCTATTTCAATTTATCTGATTATAAGATGTTTTTCGATAGAAGAAGTGGGACATTGATTAATGGTTGGTTCTCTCCGACTGGGTGTGCTTTTGTTCTGAGAGTTTATGAAGAGTATGATGCCATGCAAGGATTCTCAATACTGCCACGCTGCTTGATGCTTTTCTTGTTGAATGCTCTAATGTTGATCATTCATCAATTTTCCAAATGATGTGAGTGTACATTTGGATGATGAAGTGCGGGTTAGAGAGAATGAGCCAATGGTTAAATTGGTCATAATTGGGGCTTTTACATGCATACCGCCCAATTGCTATATATCTACATATCTANCGCCGCCGCCCCCGCCCCTGCAGCCGCCTGCGGCGGTGGTCAACATGCTCAACGATTGTCCGGCTTCATGGTAAGAGGAAATTCTCTTTTGTTTGGTTATATCTATTTCAATTTATCTGATTATAAGATGTTTTTCGATAGAAGAAGTGAGACATTGATTAATTGTTGGTTCTCTCCGACTGGGTGTGCTTTTGTTCTGAGAGTTTATAGAGAGTATGATGCCATGCAAGGATTCTCAATACTACCACGCTGCTTGATGCTTTTCTTGTTGAATGCCCTAATGTTGATCATTCATCAATTTTCCAAATGATGTGAGTGTACATTTGGATGATGAAGTGCGGGTTAGAGAGAATGAGCCAACCAATGGTTAAATTGGTCATAATTGGGGCTTTTACAGCATACCGCCCAATTGCTATATATCTACATATCTAACACCTAAACTATAGTTTTTATAGCCACTCAAATATTTCATATTACATAAAAATAAACAACATTTTAACTTAAAAAAAAAGTTAAGTACACCTTTTTCATGCATAGGTAAGCTAGTATGTATATAAAAATTGAAGTTTCGGTGTTAAATATATAAATACATAAGAATCGGTATTTATGTAAATCTTCCTAATTGTTATGATCCTGGAAGTAATTAGGATAAAACAAAGACTTGAAAGGTCGGGCGTAAGGATGAATCTACGAGTATGGAATTGGGTTAGGCGATGAGGGCTTGTGGATGGGGCATGTGGTGAGATGTTAGATATAAAGATGAATTGTTGCCAGATAGAGTATATGGAAGTTGCAGGTGTCGGTGGTTGTATTTGTCTGTTAGGGGGAATGGAAAGGGGTGATTATGGAATTCAATGATAGTTGGGTCTTATGCTCTTAAGGTTTTTTTGGTGAGATCTACTATGGTGGGGATTCGGTTAAACTGTTTGTGTAGTTGTAATATGAACAAAAAATGGATAAGAGTAAAGATGGTGTTGATCAAGTGAGATGGCTTAGGGTCTCTTAGGGGTAGCTGTAGATTATTGATTATCTGCTGATAAGCAACTAATTCAGATAAGTTGCTGATCTGCAGCTGATTCAGACAAGCTGACTGTTTGTTTGGTTTGTGCGTTTGGAAAACAACTAATTTGCAACTATTTCTGGATAAATGACTATTCTGCCCCTGTGCAGCGATGCTGTTTACGATAAAACTGTCATAACTATAAATTAGATACTTTAGAAGCAAATAACTAATTCTTAGCAGTATAAAAAAAGATATACACCTCACTTAAAAGAGAGTACTAAGATTACTAAAAAAAAGAAAAATAATTAAATTAATCCATTAGTAGCATAAATTTAGGTGTTAGACTTGTAAATATATAAAAATTGAGTGTTATGTATGCAAATCTTCTAAGAAAAATTTTGGTATAATTATGTAAATAGTAAACAATGAACATATATATTTTTTGATTAAAAGTAATCATTTTTAGCATAAAATTAATTTTTCATTAATACTATTGCTAAATAATTTGAATAACACTGACTCTGGCAAAAGATGCGAATAACACCGCGTAACTCACCAATAAAACCAAAAAACATTGCTAATAACATCGTAATAACACCTAATACTTCCGGAAAATAACTCGAATAACACCGGCTCAGGAAAAAGACGCGAATAATACTGCTCAACTCACCAATATCACAAAAAAACTAGCTAATAACACCGCAATAACATATGAATATTATCGGTAAACAACTCAGATAACACGGACTTGAGCAAAAGGCTCGAATAACACAGCGTAACTCACCAATAATACAAAAAAAAAAGCTATAACACCGCAATAACACCTGAATACTATCACAAAATAACTCGAATAACACCAGCTTGAGAAAAAGACGCGAATAACACCTCGTAACTCACTAATAACACAAAAAAAAGCTAATCACACCTGAATACTATTGCAAAACAACTCGAATAACACCGATTCAGGCAAAAAATGCAAATAACACATCGTAACTTACCAATAACACCAAAAAACCTAGCTAAAACAACCACAATAACATCTGAATACTACCACAAAATAACTCGAATCATTGGCTCTGATAAAAGGCACGAATAACACCGCCGAATCTCACCAATTACACCAAAATAACCTAGCTAATAACACCATCAGAGGGCACAGGAGGGCATAGTCGAAAACAATTTTCTCTGAACATGAGACACGAGGTCTAACCCGCGGTTAACGTGTAATACAAAAACAAAACCAACTTATCTCACAATGCAACGAAGACGAAGAAAACAAACATCCATGTCGGTGTTTTGAAAATGCCCCGCAACTGTTTAGCTGCGCCAAACGAACCCTTAATGACACTGTTCGAAAGGAGATTTACAAGGGACATGCATAAAGGTGTCACTAAAGAAGATGCAAACCTAGAATGGGGAAGATCGAAGGAGATATAGTGCTTAGAGGGGGACAACAAAGATATTGGTGCAGGGAAATTCTTGATGCATTTTGAAAGCCAGTGATGCAAAAATTTGACAACTACCTTTTTTTGTATTTTTGTTGGGTGAAAACATTGTTGAATGCTGTATTTGGGTGTTAATTGTGAAAGAGAAGATGTGTAGGATGCAAAAAAGAGAAGATGTGGAGGATGCAATGGAGGATTAAATAATGGGGTGGAGATCTAGGTGTGGTGTTGAAGTGCAAAAATTGATGATTGGTGTGATAAAGGGTGATAGAGATTTATGAATGAATTTTCTTATTTGTCTTTGAAAAGTAGGACGATATGCTGGATGATCAAAAGATTAGAGCAATGGTGTCAGACTGAGACTAAAAGTCAGACAATGGATATGAGAGATGCTGATTGATATGCATTTGGTGGCGAGAGTCATGGAGAGCCCTAATTGTTACTAACCAAGGACGAAGAATAAGTCGCGATTCAAGTTCTTGTTAGAGACCAAAAAAAGCAAATTTTTCGAGGTTATCATAACTAGTGAGACTCTTTCATTGCTAAATCTAGTTGAACTGCATTTGTTTTATTGACTCATGATATTTTTCCAGATATGGCTTACCAAATGTTTATATAGTTATCTTTGTTATTTTTGACGAGGAATAAAACTATTGCTTGTTGACGCACTTGATTAGGGATCTCTGTTCTCTTAAGGCGAGGTTATCCTATGCTTTCTGTTGTTCTCCATTTTTATTTAAGGGTAAATGAGCTTTGCCACATATTATTTTCCTTATACTCCAGCCATTTCTTCTGTCTTNTGCAAAATTTTGAACGCCAAAGAAGAGAATCTTAAGACAAAGGAGACTTATTCTTATTTTATTGATACCCTTATACTTCTAAAGAGAGGAAGTATTTTACAAACTTACAATGATCTATTTAACTACCCAGTAAGCCTTTAGAACTCAAACTGCNGGAGAGTATGATGCCATGCAAGGATTCTCAATACTGCCACGCTGCTTGATGCTTTTCTTGTTGAATGCCCTAATGTTGATCATTCATCAATTTTCCAAATGATGGGAGTGTACATTTGGATGATGAAGTACGGGTTAGAGAGAATGAGCCAACCAATGGTTAAATTGGTCATAATTGGGGCTTTTACATGCATACCGCCCAATTGCTATATATCTACATATCTAACACCTAAACTATAGTTTTTATAGCCACTCAAATATTTCATATTACATAAAAATAAACAACATTTTAACTTAAAAAAAAAGTTAAGTACACCTTTTTCATGCATAGGTAAGCTAGTATGTATATAAAAATTGAAGTTTCGGTGTTAAATATTTAAATACATAAGAATCAGTATTTATGTAAATCTTCCTAATTGTTATGATCCTGGAAGTAATTAGGATAAAACAAAAACTTGAAAGGTCGGGTGTAAGGATGAATCTACAAGTATGGAATTGGGTTTGGCGATGAGGGCTTGTGGATGGGGCATGTGGTGAGATGTTAGATATAAGGATGAATTGTTGCCAGATAGAGTATATGGAAGTTGCAGGTGCTGGTGGTTGTATTTGTCTGTTAAGGAGAAGGGAAAGGGGTGATTATGGAATTCAATGATAGTTGGGTCTTATGCTCTTAAGGTTTTTTTGGTGAGATCTACTATGGTGGGGATTCGGTTAAACTGTTTGTGTAGTTGTAATATGAACAAAAAATGGATAAGAGTAAAGATGGTGTTGATCAAGTGAGATGGCTTAGGGTCTCTTAGGGGTAGCTATAGATTATTGTTAATCTGCTGATAAACAACTAATTCAGATAAGCTGCTGATCTACAGCTGATTCGGACAAGCTGACTGTTTGTTTGGTTTGTGCGTTTGAAAAACAACTAATTTGTAACTATTTCTGGATAAATGACTATTCTGCCTCTGTGCAGCAATGCTGTTTACGATAAAACTGTCATAACTATAAATTAAATACTTTAGAAGCAAATAAATAATTCTTAGCAGTATAAAAAAAGATATACACCTCACTTAAAAGAGAGTACTAAGATTACTAGAAAAAAGAAAAATAATTAAATTAATCCATTAGTCGCATAAATTTAGGTGTTAGACTTGTAAATATATAAAAATTGAGTGTTATGTATGCAAATCTTCTAAGAAAAATTTTGGTATAATTATGTAAATAGTAAACAATGAACATATATATTTTTTGATTTAAAATAATCATTTTTAGCATAAAATTAATTTTTCATTAATACTACTGCTAAATAACTTGAATAACACCGACTCTGGCAAAAGACGCGAATAACACCGCGTAACTCACCAATAAAACCAAAAAACATTGCTAATAACATCGTAATAACACCTAATACTACCGGAAAATAACTCGAATAACACCGGCTCGGGCAAAAGACGCGAATAATACTGCTCAACTCACCAATATCACAAAAAAACTAGCTAATATCACCGCAATAACATATGAATATTACCGGTAAATAACTCGGATAACACGGACTTGAGCAAAAGGCTCGAATAACACAACGTAACTCACCAATAATACAAAAAAAATTAGCTATAACACCGCAATAACACCTGAATACTGTTGCAAAATAACTCGAATAACACCGCCTTGAGAAAAAGGCGCGAATAACACCTCGTAACTCACTAATAACACAAAAAAAAAGAGCTAATAACACTGTAATCACTCCTGAATACTATTGCAAAACAACTCGAATAACACCGGTTTGGGCAAAAAACACAAATAACACATCGTAACTTACCAATAACACCAAAAAAACCTAGCTAAAACAACCACAATAATATCTGAATACTACCACAAAATAACTCGAATCATCGACTCTGACAAAAGGCACGAATAACACCGCTGAATCTCACCAGTTACACCAAAATAACCTAGCTAATAACACCATCGGAGTGCACAAGTGGGCATAGCCGAAAACAATTTTCTCTGAACATGAGACACGGGGTCGAGCCCGCGGTTAACGTGTAATACAAAAACAAAACCAACTTATCCCGCAATGCAACGAAGACGAAGAAAACAAACATCCATGTCGGTGTTTTGAAAATGCTCCGCAACTGTTCTGCTGTGCCAAACGACTTAATGACACTGTTCGAAAGGAGATTTACAAGGGACATGCATAAAGGTGTCACTAAAGAAGATGCAAACCTAGAATGGGGAAGATCGAAGGAGATATAGTGCTTAGAGGGGGACAACAAAGATATTGGTGCAGGGAAATTCTTGATGCATTTTGAAAGCCAGTGATGCAAAGATTTGACAACTACTTTTTTTTTGTTACTTTTTTTTGTATTTTTGTTGGGTGAAACCATTGTTGAATGCTGTATTTGGGTGTTAATTGTGAAAGAGAAGATGTGGAGGATGCAAAAAAGAGAAGATGTGGAGGATGCAATGGAGATTTAAATAATGGGGTGGAGATCTAGGTGTGGTGTTGAAGTGCAAAAATTAATGATTGGTGTGATAAAGGGTGATAGAGATTTATGAATGAATTTTCTTATTTGCCTTTGAAAAGTAGGACGATATGCTGGATGATCAAAAGATTAGAGCAATGGTGTCAGACTGAGACTAAAAATCAGACAATGGATATGAGAGATGCTGATTGATATGCATTTGGTGGCGAGAGTCATGGAGAACCCTAATTGTTAGCAACCAAGGACGAAGAATAAGTCGCGATTCAAGTTCTTGTTAGAGACCAAAATAAGCAAACTTTTCGAGGTTCTCATAACTAGTGAGACTCTTTCATTGCTAAATCTAGTTGAACTGCATTTGTTTTATTGACTCATGATATTTTTCCAGATATGGCTTACCAAATGTTTATATAGTTATCTTTGTTATTTTTGACGAGGAATAAAACTATTGCTTGTTGACGCACTTGATTAGGGATCTCTGTTCTCTTAAGGCGAGGTTATCCTATGCTTTCTGTTTTTCTCCATTTTTATTTAAGGGTAAATGAGCTTTGCCACATATTATTTTCCTTATACTACAACCATTTCTTCTGTCTTATTTTGAGCTATTCAAACTTTCACTACTCACCCAATACTTTCCCTCAAACTAGGACTTGCCTCTTCTTATATGGGCTTGTTTCACTCTTTAGCTTAGCGATATATGTACCTAGAAAACACCATAAAAAGTGCAAATTTAATCAGATCTGATTAATAAACTGTCGAGATGTGACTGAGATGGAAATAAAGTTGTGAGAATTAATTCTAATTTTCTTAATTAAGGAAATTAGAATTAATTGGTAAATCCCTTAAATTAAGGAAATGAGAATAAATTTGTAATCCCTTAAATTAGGGAAATAGTTAAATAGTTTCTTAGTTTTTCTTCTTTTAATCTCCTATATAATACCTTGTATGATCAATTCAAAAGTGTAAGTGAAATACAAATTATTTCTTTGATTTCTCACATGGTATCAGAGCTCAGGCTGAAACCCTAGAGGACACCGCCTGTTGCCGCCATTCTCCGGCTAGGTTTGGTTCTTTGCGACTGGCTTTCTCTAGATCGAGGAGCTCCTGTTCTGCGATCTTGCGATTCTCAGAGCGTCGAGCGGCCGCTTCCGCACGCTTCTCCGACTCCTCGCGTTTCTTGGCAGCACTGGATTTCAGTCCCTCTTCCTCGATCTAGTAGCGGTTCAGAAAATCGTTCATTGTCGCTGTAGCGTCTCTCCTTCCGAGCACGAGTGACTCTTCTTCCCGAGCACGGGATTCCAGTAGCGACTCTTCCTTCTGAGCACGGGCTGCTTCCGCCTTCGTGTTCGTTCCCATCTTCTTCGGCATCTCGGTTCTCTGCGATCTGCGCTCCATTCTCTCCGCTTCGTCCGAGAGGAGCAGCACGTTGTTACGAGGAAGATCGTCCTTTGCTGCTGAAGTACTTTCCGCTGTTTGCCGCTGCAATCCTGTGCCGGAGATCTCGCGATCTTTGCCGTTGTTTGGATTCTTTTTATTCGCTGCCTTAATTGTTGCGATTGTTTTACCACTGCAGGTTGATTCTAGCATTAATTGCTGTAAATTTTTTTTCTCCACCATGTCAATGTCCGAAACCACTCTCCAACTACTTCAACAATTCTGAAGAATACAATGCTGTTCAAAAAATTGGAGAGTTGCATAATATTCGGGCATCCAACAGGTTCAATGGGAAGAACTATCTCAAATGGTCCCAAATTGTCCGCACATACCTAAAAGGCAAAGCGAGGATTAATCATCTACTTGGAACCGAACCAGAAAAAAGGGATCCAACCTCTACAACATGGGAAGAGGAGGATTCCATAATTATGTCTAGGCTATGAGATTCTATGGACCCAACGATCAGTGACACTTGCATGTTCTTGAACACCGCAAAGGAAATCCTGGACTATATTAACCGCACATACTCGAAAGCCCGCGATGCTGCCCTTGTGTATGGAATCAAGGAAACAATCGGAGCAACCAAACAAGGAGACAAATCTGTCACAGAGTATGCAACTCTATTGCAGAATCTGTGACAGAAACTGGATCACTATCGTGTAATTGAGATGAAATGCCATGATGATGCTGCCACCTTGAAGTTCATTGAGAAAGATCGAATATATGATTTTTTGGCAGGATTGAATCCTGAATTTGATCATGTTAGAATCAAAATCCTCGGCACGGAGGATACACCGTCTCTAGAAGAGACAATCTCATTAATCCGAGCAGAAGAAAGTCGGAGGAATGTCATGCTAAAACCACATACTATGGATGGTTCAGCCTTAGCAGCAAACACAAATCAAAAGAAGTCAAAGAACGATAACCAAGGGAAGGAGAACAAAGACAATCTTTAGTGTACTTATTGCAAGAAACCGANTTTCTTTTAATCTCCTATATAATACCTTGTATGATCAATTTAAAAGTGTAAGTGAAATACAAATTATTTCTTTGATTTCCCACATGGTATCAGAGCTCAGGCTGAAACCCTAGAGGACACCGCCTGTTGCCGCCATTCTCCGGTTAGGTTCGGTTCTCTGCGACTGGTTTTCTCTAGATCGAGGAGCTCCTATTTTGCGATCTTGCGATTCTCAGCGCGTCGAGCCGCCGCTTCCGCGCGCTTCTCCGACTCCTCGTGTTTCTTGGCGGCCCGAGATTTCAGTACCTCAGCCTCGATCCAGTAGCGGTTCATAAAATCGTTCTTTGCCGCTGTAGCGTCTCTCCTTCCGAGCACGAGCGACTCTTCCTCCCGAGCACGGGATTCCAGTAGCAACTCTTCCTTCCGAGCACTGACTGCTTCCACCTTCGTGGTCGTTCCCATCTTCTTCGACATCTAGGTTCTCTGCGATCCGCGCTCCATCCTCTCCGCTTCGTCCGAGAGGAGCAGCACGTTGTCACGAGGAAGATCGTCCTTTGTCGTTGAAGTACTTTCCACTGTTTGTCACTACAATCCTGTGTCAGAGATCTCGCGATCTTTGCCGCTGTTTGGATTCTTTTTATCCGCTGCCTTAATTGTTGCGATTGTTTTACCACTGCAGGTTGATTCTAGCCTTAATTGCTGCAAATTTTTTTCTCCACTATGTCAATGTCCGAAACCACTCTCCAACTACAACAATTCTGAAGAATACAATGCTGTTTAGAAAATTGGAGAGTTGCAGAATATTCGGGCATTCAACAGGTTCAATGGGAAGAACTATCTCAAATGATCCCAAATTGTCCGCACATACCTAAAAGGCAAAGGGAGGCTTAATCACATACTTGGAACCGGACAGGAAAAAGGGATCCAACCTCTACAACATGGGAAGAGGAGGATTCCATGATTATGTCCTGGTATGGGATTCTATGGACCCAACGATCAATGACACTTGCATGTTCTTGAACACCGCAAAGGAAATCTGAGACTATATCAACCGCACATACTGGAAAGCTCGCGATGCTGCCCTTGTGTTTGAAATCAAGGAAAAAACCAGAGCAACCAAACAAGGAGACAAATCTGTCACAGAGTATGCAACTCTATTGCAGAATCTGTGGCAGGAACTGGATCACTATCGTGTAATTGAGATGAAATGCCCTGATGATGCTGCCACCTTGAAGAAGTTCATTGAGAAGGATCGAATATATGATTTTTTTGGCAGGATTGAATCCTGAATTTGATCATGTTAGAATCCAAATCCTCGGCACGGAGGATACACCGTCTCTAGAAGAGACAATCTCATTAATCCGAACAGAAGAAAGTCGGAGGAGTGTCATGCTAGAACCACTTACTATGGATGCTTCAACCTTAGCAGCAAACACAAATCAGGAGAAGTCAAAGAACGATAACCAAGGGAAGGAGAACAAAGACAATCTTTGGTGTACTTATTGCAAGAAACCGAGACATACAAGGGAGAAGTGTTGGAAGTTAAATGGTAAACCTCCAAGCCAAGAATGGGGCAACCGTGGGGAGAAACAAAGGCCTCGAGCACATATGACAGAGCAACCCAATATGAAGGAAAAATCAACAATATGGGGATTCAACAGTGAAGAAATTGAGAAACTTATTGGGATCTCTTGAAAAACCTTCCGGAGCATGTTCGATAGCTCTTTCAGGTAAAACTGTTTGCATGAATGTCTTAGACAAATTATATACCAACTCTTGGATTATTGACTCCGGTGCTACTGACCATATGACCCTCCCATCTCACTCTTCCATTCCTATACCCCCTATTCAAGTAATAGAAAAATTATCATGACCAATGACTCTTTAGCTACCGTTGCAGGGATTGGTGATATACATATGACACCTAGCCTTATCTTGAAAAACGTTCTCCATGTACTCAAACTGTCAACAAGCCTTGTGTCCATTCAAAAATTGACTCATGATCTCAAATGTTATGTTGTTTTTTTTCCTTCTTATTGTGTTTTTCAGGAACATGACTCGGGGAGGAGGATTGGACTTGCTAAGGAAAGGAGCGGTCTTTACCACCTTGAACCATCCTAGAAAATCAGGAGCAATTTGTCCTCATCTTTCCTTAGTTCCTCAAACAAAGATGTCATTTGGCTGTATCACTTACGTCTTGGTCATCCATCTTTTAGAGTTCTAAATATAATATTTTCTCATTTATTCCAAGGATTAAATATTTCTGAGTTTCATTGTGACTTTTGTGAATTGGCAAAACATACCCGTGTATCTTTTCCTATTAGCAATAAAAGAATTTCTCATCCTTTTCATCTAATTCATAGTGACATATGGGATACTTCCATTATACCCAATGTTTTTGGGGTTCGTTGGTTTGTATCCTTAATTGATGATTGCACCCGGTTACATGGCTCTTCCTTTATTGAGGAACATTAACAAACACGATTAAAGCGTATCCCAAGGATGGTGACCGGTGAAAGAGGTTGTAGTTTGTCATGGGTGCGAACGGAAAAGGAAGGGAAGTGTCAGTCGGCTGTAAGGAGAAGGTTAGGGGCTGTGAACTGTGTTGTGGACGTTGTATGGGTCGGGGCAGCGATTAGGTGGCAGGGAATTGGCTCTACAAGGCTAGAACATCAACTATGTTTCAGGGAAGGGATTTTGTGAGGCTGGGACGGTAGAGAAGTGGCAGGAAAAGGGTTGGTTGGGTGTTGAAAGGCAACAATGAGGGGTGACAAAAAGTTGGGAGGGAGCTAGGTGGTAGAAGGTTGTAAAAAAAACAACGAGGGTGTTTGTTGGGTGTCTGCATTGAATAAGGTGATGGAGGCGGCGAAGGGAATGGTGGTGGGCTGTGGGACAACAAAGGGAGGGCTGTCGGGGGCAGCAACGACGAGGGGTTGGTTGAAAAGGGGTTTTGGAGGAGTTGAATGGGATAAATATCCTTGCAGGATCGTGCTACAGCCGAGCACAACTCAAACCCTTATAGAAGGTCACCATCTTGGACGAGTTAAAATTGGAGCATGTTCTCACCTTCGGATACAACCCTAGAAGGAAAGTAGTCCTGACAGTTGGCTTGAACAAAAATATGAAATATGGAAACCAAAATTGACTCTAATGAAAGCAAAGAACACCTATATATAATGAGGAATTGTAGATATAATATGTAGAGAATAGAAATAGAAAGATGATGGAAAAGGAAGGAGGTAGACAAGAAAAGTGCTAGAAAAGGAAGGGCTAGAAAAAGCAAGGAATCAAATAGGAAAAATGGACTGCGGTACTATAGCAGCTACATTAACGTGTCCAGGTAAGCTTCCATGTCAAAAGTCAAGTCGTGGATTAGTTGTTTTTGATATAAGATTGACATGATTTTAATTAATTTATTTAGGCGAAGAATTGGCCCTTTGCATGCCCCTCTCAAATTAATTGAGCTATTTTCTCTCTTGTGACCCACTTCTCTATTTTCATGATTGATTGGCCTTCACCAAATGTAGATTTCCATGAACTCTTATGATGTCATTATGAACTTTAAATGATACTATTAAATTGCTTCTAGTTTTTAATTATTTTTTTCTAGGTTCATGCTGTTGTTGCTGAAAATGATGGCCCTAAGTGGTGGGAGAGAAATGCTGGACCAAATATGATTGATATTCATTCCACAACGGAGTTTCTTGATGCATTATGCCAAGCGGGTGATAAGCTTGTTGTTGTTGAATTCTATGGCACTTGGTGTGGTTCCTGCCGAGCACTTTTTCCCAAGGTTTGGCTTGTTTATTCTGTTCTCTTCATTTTCATGATAATCTTCATCATCTAATCCATTTTAGTCATGTTAACCTCTCTAGCCCCATGCACGAATACAAGAATGTACATATATGATTATATGGACATTAAAATTACATATGAACCCATTTTATTTTTGTATTCTTGATGCAACATGACTTTCCATTATTAGATGTTAAGATTATCAATGCGTAAGAGGCAATCACTATTTGCAAAATGTTTTTTTTTTTTGGAGCATGAATAAAATGTGCTCTTTCATTAATTGAATTGCATATATCAGAGGGAACATTGCCTAATATTATGCCACTCAACAACCTTCATACAAATGATTACGACAAAATGATCATGAAATTTTTTGCCAGATATTAATGTAAGAAATTACCGACAACTAGCAATCAATTTTAAAAGATTCAACTCAAGAAATGTTTCATGCCTGCCTTAAAAGAGCATTTGAACAAGAATTCTGAATTATCTCATTCTTGCATGCTTAAAAAATATAAATAGAACTTATTTTCTTACTGAACAATTAAACTTGGACAATATTTATACTAAATTAACAAAATATCAAATTATTAAACAATGTGCTTATAAACAACCTAAGTGAAAGGGAAAAACTAAAGAGATAAATAATGCGAGTCATACTGGAAAGTATAAAGTACAAACAAATTTTTTAAGATGTTTCATATTAACAATGTAATCAATTGTCAAATATCAAATGCTACAAAAATTGAAAAAATATAGAACAAAATGAACTATTGAAGTCAATCATTGGATCATAATTATTATAATTCACATTATTCTCATTTGCCCTTTCTATCACAAATTCTGTTCAAACATGGTGTTATTATTTGAATCAATAGAAGAAACTTGAGTTTTATTGCTCACTTCATTTTAATCAATATTCTTATGTCGTGCTTTTGTTAATGCTTACTTAACAAGTGGTTATTGATATAGATATTCTTTGAGCATGGCTTCGTGATTTTCTCTTGGAAGTATATTGATTAAGTTCTTCAATTTTAATCTACTTCTAAGCTTGCAATCGCCTCTATATCCTTCTATGTTAGTTATCATCAAAATAAGCATTTCAAACATCATTCATCATCCAAGTGAGCCACTGTCATGACCGGACTCGAGGCTTGAGATTTTTTACAACGGAAACAGATTGTAGGATTGTGGAATTAAAATTCCATTATTCATTCTAAATCCAAAATAATGAAAGCGCCCCTAATGATTTCAAATTAAATTGAACAAATAATAAAATTTACTTTAGTTTAGGTTGTCCACGCTTTTACATGCATTTCCTTCTTTATTGCTCATCTTAAACAAAACTTAAACCTGATAGAGTTAATTTAACACAACAATGAACTACAAAAAATGGTGAGTACCGCTACTTTTAAACTACAATAATCTTACGGGAAATAAATGATATGCATGCTAGTAAAACATAAAGTAAATCAAAATTAGAGCATTTGGTAGTTTAAACTCTCTAATAGGACCATTAAAGACGATGACAAACATTTGCTATGTCTTATTTTATCATTTACATATCTATATCTTTTTATGACACACACACACACACACACACACACACACAAACATTACGAGAACACTGTTTAAAAATTATCCAAATTAAGTATATTGATATACAAACATTACGAGAGCACTGTTTAAAAATTATCCAAATTAAGTATATTAATATCAATAATTTTTTTTTACGTGCAGTGGTACCTTAGCAACATTATTATTGTCGGGTATCACCCCGCTATCAATAATTTTTTTTTACGTGCACTGGTACCTTAGCAACATTATTATTGTCGGGTCTCAAACCGCAGGTGTAAAAAGTGTGGGGTTGCGTTAGGTAATCGACAACTAATGTTTGAAAAACTATGTCATAAATCTTTTAAGTCATTGGGTCAATGTTAGGGCGTCCTATGGAGGCCACGAGCTTTATGACTTGAATACAATAACAATTGTGCAAGGGCCGCTGCACCGACACTCAGCTGTAGTGTTAAATAAACAAATATTCCCACATTATGGATAAATACAAACAGAGAAGTTAGTCCATGAAAATAATATTCTGATATGAATACGTATACTCTCACAGGTAAATTATATATTTAGTAAGTGTTACGATTCATGCCTGAAGTCCATCTTCTGTTATGTGGTCCAACTGCAATCCTATTGTTTACTGCAGGACGTGCAAATCATAGCTTTTAAAACAGAGAGACAACAAAAGAAGAACAAACGACTGTTGTCAGAAAACCACCCACAATTGGAGACCTCAAGAGGAGTACGCCTCAGTGAGTGGCACGAACTAGTCAGGAGCAGGACAAAATCAATTTGAATGAGAAGAAGTTTGAGAAGAGTGGTGCACCATTTATAGTGCCCGTCAGGAAATGCTTCATATGTCATGATTTTGGCAATCGCTTCCAGTTGCCAAGCCAAATTGCGACTTTCTCCGAGCAAGGGGCAGTGGAAGAATTGCATGAGTATCATCTTCTATTGAATGAGGATGATTTGCTTGTGGTTCGACAAGTCCTACAGATTGAGATTGTGATGGAGCAGCAATGGCTTTGCCATAACATTTTTCACATCAAGTGTATAGTGAAAGGCAAGGTACGCAACATCATCATTGATTGAGGTTGTAGCAAAAATGTGACATTAATACTAATGATAGATAAGTTGAGCATCACGGCTTAGAGATATCCTCAATTGCATTACCTGACATAATTGAAGAAGGAGATCGAGTCAATATTAAAAGGAGGTGTCTTATGGAGTTTTTGATTGTGAGCCATTTGCAGGATCAGTTTTGGTGTGACGTGGTGCCCATGGATGCCCGCCGCTTTTTGTTGGGGAGACCATGCCCATATGATTGTAGGACTCAACATGACAGGTTCATGGAGATCCACTCCACCAAAAATGACAAAAACATAGTCCAACTTTCTGCGGATCCGAGATTATAGGTGCCCTTGTTAGCAGAGAAGCAGCAGGAGGATCAGTCTTAGTGATGGTAGAGGACCGTGAGAGAGAAGAGCTGGTAACAAACATAGGGCAACCAATACAAAGAGAGTTTCATGACATACTGTTCGCTAACTTACCACCAAGTCCGTCACATTTCAAGAAGATTCAGATTGTCCTCTCCTCAGATTGGATTTAACCAACCTTAGGTTGCTTATGTAGACTTCAGTAGAATACACTTGATACAAAATCCTTGTTGAGCTTAGTAAGATACTCCCAGATGGTTGGACCGATATGGATGTTTGCTCGCAAATGATAAAAACTTCTCAGTGCTTTTGAGAACAACGTAGTCGCCAGTGAGATCCAGGTGCTTCTCAGACCACAGTCGAAGACCCTTAACCTCGGAAGTTTACCAACAGCTCCACTAATTTCAACATGCAAACAAAAGTTTCGACGAATGAGGCCAAAACTCTCCCAATCCCAAGAGATTAATGTGTGAGCTTCCCGCATTATTTGTCGCGGTATTGTAGCTGCTACAATATTGCAGGATTCAAAATCACAGAAGATGGGAGACAAACAACTGAAATAGTTTGTTTTGTTATGCTTTATTTCTTATTATGTTTCATTCCTTTTTAGTCATTTCATATATATGAGTTGAATTAGGTTTTGAAAGTCAGTTTTTGTCGTATGTTTCTATTTTGGATAGCCATCGGTTGCCGGTGTTCCCCCTCTAAGGCTGTATCCGAAGGCGAGAAGGTGCTCCCGCTGTAGCTCGATCATGCAAGGATATTTATCCTTGCCTAACTCCTCAACAACCTTTACAACCATGACCCTTGCTACCACATTCCCGAGGCAGCCTTCCCCTTTTTTGTTCTGCAGTCTACTGCCCTTCCTCTTCGTTGGTTCTTGCTGTCCTAGCAACCTGCTTCGCTGCTTTTGTTGTCCCATACCTTCACCTTCACTGCTGCAGCCCTCCACTCATTTCTTTTGTTGTTGTTCTACCTCTGTCCCTCCGTTCGACATCACCGCCGCTGCCCTGCAAGCCCTTCCCTTGCTGTCATATCGTTGTTCAGCCGTTCAGCGACGCAGCCGCAGCCCTACAACTCTTCTTGCTGCTGTGAGCTTACCTGACTTTTCCAAACCACCTTACCATACCGTGCGACCGCCCACCTTCCTACCATCTAAAAACCAACCGTAGCCGTCCCTTGCTTCCTTCCGACCATTCCCTCACTTCCATGCGAGTTTTTCCTTTGTAAACCGCAACATCTCCTCCCTCTATCTAATCCCTAGTTGAGTTATGTTGTGTCTTTGTTATTTCTTAGTTTCAAGCATTTGTGCTTGTAATTTTACTTACTTTTTTAGTAATATTAGCTTACCTTATTGTTGTTTAGTTTAACTCCGGTATCAATTTGTTTCTACAACTAGCACGTATTTGTATGTTAGGTCTTTCATTCTTCTAACCTCAAATATTCCATTTAATTTAAATTGTATACTAAGAAACAAAAATTATGTCTGAAAATTGTTTGACAAAGTTTAAAGAGTTAACTCATAGACATGCCAAAAAATCTATATGCACCGAGGTTGAAAAAAAAGTAAATATATAAAGATTAAGTACCAACAAAAAAAAAAAAAAACCAAATTGAGAGCTAGTTAGAATGATCAAGACAACAATAAAATATCTGTTAAGTGGCATCATTGAATTGACAGACTGAAGATGAGGTCCAAAGAGCCGAGAAATAAATATAAGATTGTGAAGTCTAGTGAATCTCTCACTTTGACTTAGAAATATCAAAAGAGATTGAGAAGGTTAGGCTAGAAGAACATAGCAGAAAAGATCTGTGATAGCCCTGAAGAGAGTGGCAGAGGAGTGCAGTGTAGTGAGAAATCAAAGATTGAACAGCATGAGAGTACTGTGAGGAGAGGCATTGCTAGACCAAGCAGTAACAACAAGAGATTTGGATAAAATTGTTCCTTTTGGCATTTTANAAAATCTTCTGGAGCATGTTCGATAGCTCTTTCAGGTAAAATTGTTTGCATGAATGTCTTAGACAAATTATATATCAACTCTTGGATCATTGACTCCGGTGCTACTGACCATATGACCCCCCATCTCAACTCTTCCATTCCTATACCCCCTGTCCAAGTAATAAAAAAATTATCATGGCCAATGGCTCTTTAGCTACAGTTGCAGAGATTGGTGATATACATATCACACCTAGCCTTATCCTGAAAAACGTTCTCCATGTATTCAAACTGTCAACAAGCCTTGTGTCCATTCAAAAATTGACTCATGATCTCAAATGTTATGTTGTTTTTTTTCCTTCTTATTGTGTTTTTCAGGAACATGACTCGGGGAGGAGGATTGGACTTGCTAAGGAAAGGAGCGGTTTTTACCACCTCGAATCATCCCGGAAAATCAGGAGCAATTTGTCCTCATCTTTCCGTAGTTCCTCAAACAAAGATGTCATTTGGCTGTATCACTTACGTCTTGGTCATCCCTCTTTTAGGGTTCTAAATATAATGTTTCCTCATTTATTCCAAGGATTAAATATTTCTGAGTTTCATTGTGGACGTTTGTGAATCGGCAAAACATACCCGTGTATCTTTTCCTGTTAGCAATAAAAGAAGTTCTCATCCTTTTCATCTAATTCATAGTGACATATGGGGTACTTTCACTATACCTAATGTTTCTGGGGCTCGTTGGTTTGTATCCTTAATTGATGATTGCACCCGGGTTACATGGCTCTTCCTTTATTGAGGAACATTAACAAGCACTATTAAAGCGTATCCCAAGGGTGGTGACCGGTGAAAGAGGTTGTGAGTTTGTCATGGGTGCGAACGGAAAAGGAAGGGAAGTGTCAGTTGGCTGTAAGGAGAAGGTTAGGGGCTGTGAACTGTGTTGTGGACGTTGTATGGGTTGGGGCAGCGATTAGGTGGCAGGGAATTGGCTCTACAAGGCTAGAACATCAACTATGTTTCAGGGAAGGGATTTTGTGAGGATGGGACGGTAGAGAAGTGGCAGGAAAAGGGTTGGTTGGGTGTTGAAAGACAACAATGAGGGGTGACAACAAGTTGGGAGGGAGCTAGGTGGTAGAAGGTTGTAAAAAAAACAACGAGGGTGTTTGTTGGGTGTCTGCATTGAATAAGGTGATGGAGGCTGCGAAGGGAAGGGTGGTGGGCTGTAGGACAACAAAGGGAGGGCTGTCGGGGGCAGCAACGACGAGGGGTTGGCTGAAAAGGGGTTTTGGAGGAGTTGAATGGGATAAATATTCTTGCGGGATCTTGCTACTGCTGAGCACAACTCAAACCCTTATAGAAGGTCACCATCTTGGACGAGTTAAAATCGGAGCATGTTCTCACCTTCGGATACAACCCTAGAAGGAAACTAGTCCTAACAGCTGGCTTGAACAAAAATATGAAATATGGAAACCAAAATTGACTCTAATCAAAGCAAAGAACACCTATATATAATGAGGAATTGTAGATAGAATATGTAGAGAATAGAAATAGAAAGATGATGGAAAAGGAAGGAGGTAGACAAGAAAAGTGCTAGAAAAGGAAGGGCTAATCAAATAGGAAAAATGGACCGCGGTACGATAGCAGCTACATTAACGTGTCCAAGTAAGCTTCCGTGTCAAAAGTCAAGTCGTGGATTAGTTGTTTTTGATATAAGATTGACATGATTTTAATTAATTTATTTAGGTGAAGAATTGGCCCTTTGCCTCAAATTAATTGAGCTATTTTCTCTCTTGTGACTCACTTCTCTATTTTCATGATTGATTGGCCTTCACCAAATGTAGATTTCCATAAACTCTTATGATGTCATTATGAACTTTAAATGATACTATTAAATTGCTTCTAGTTTTTAATTATTTTTTCTAGGTTCATGCTGTTGTTGCTGAAAATGATGGCCCTAAGTGGTGGGAGAGAAATGCTGGACCAAATATGATTGATATTCATTCCACAACGGAGTTTCTTGATGCATTATGCCAAGCGGGTGATAAGCTTGTTGTTGTTGAATTCTATGGCACTTGGTGTGGTTCCTGCCGAGCACTTTTTCCCAAGGTTTGGCTTGTTTATTCTGTTCTCTTCATTTTCATGATAATCTTCATCATCTAATCCATTTTAGTCATGTTAACCTCTCTAGCCCCATGCACGAATACAAGAATGTACATATATGATTATATGGACATTAAAATTACATATGAACCCATTTTATTTTTGTATTCTTGATGCAACATGACTTTCCATTATTAGATGTTAAGATTATCAATGCGTAAGAGGCAATCACTATTTGCAAAATGTTTTTTTTTTTTGGAGCATGAATAAAATGTGCTCTTTCATTAATTGAATTGCATATATCAGAGGGAACATTGCCTAATATTATGCCACTCAACAACCTTCATACAAATGATTACGACAAAATGATCATGAAATTTTTTGCCAGATATTAATGTAAGAAATTACCGACAACTAGCAATCAATTTTAAAAAATTCAACTCAAGAAATGCTTCATGCCTGCCTTAAAAGAGCATTTGAACAAGAATTCTGAATTATCTCATTCTTGCATGCTTAAAAAATATAAATAGAACTTATTTTCTTGCTGAACAATTAAACTTGGACAATATTTATACTAAATTAACAAAATATCAAATTATTAAACAATGTGCTTATAAACAACCTAAGTGAAAGGGAAAAACTAAAGAGATAAATAATGCGAGTCATACTGGAAAGTATAAAGTACAAACAAATTTTTTAAGATGTTTCATATTAACAATGTAATCAATTGTCAAATATCAAATGCTACAAAAATTGAAAAAATATAGAACAAAATGAACTATTGAAGTCAATCATTGGATCATAATTATTATAATTCACATTATTCTCATTTGCCCTTTCTATCACAAATTCTGTTCAAACATGGTGTTATTATTTGAATCAATAGAAGAAACTTGAGTTTTATTGCTCACTTCATTTTAATCAATATTCTTATGTCGTGCTTTTGTTAATGCTTACTTAACAAGTGGTTATTGATATAGATATTCTTTGAGCATGGCTTCGTGATTTTCTCTTGGAAGTATATTGATTAAGTTCTTCAATTTTAATCTACTTCTAAGCTTGCAATCGCCTCTATATCCTTCTATGTTAGTTATCATCAAAATAAGCATTTCAAACATCATTCATCATCCAAGTGAGCCACTGTCATGACCGGACTCGAGGCTTGAGATTTTTTACAACGGAAACAGATTGTAGGATTGTGGAATTAAAATTCCATTATTCATTCTAAATCCAAAATAATGAAAGCGCCCCTAATGATTTCAAATTAAATTGAACAAATAATAAAATTTACTTTAGTTTAGGTTGTCCACGCTTTTACATGCATTTCCTTCTTTATTGCTCATCTTAAACAAAACTTAAACCTGATAGAGTTAATTTAACACAACAATGAACTACAAAAAATGGTGAGTACCGCTACTTTTAAACTACAATAATCTTACGGGAAATAAATGATATGCATGCTAGTAAAACATAAAGTAAATCAAAATTAGAGCATTTGGTAGTTTAAACTCTCTAATAGGACCATTAAAGACGATGACAAACATTTGCTATGTCTTATTTTATCATTTACATATCTATATCTTTTTATGACACACACACACACACACACACACACACACAAACATTACGAGAACACTGTTTAAAAATTATCCAAATTAAGTATATTGATATACAAACATTACGAGAGCACTGTTTAAAAATTATCCAAATTAAGTATATTAATATCAATAATTTTTTTTTACGTGCAGTGGTACCTTAGCAACATTATTATTGTCGGGTATCACCCCGCTATCAATAATTTTTTTTTACGTGCACTGGTACCTTAGCAACATTATTATTGTCGGGTCTCAAACCGCAGGTGTAAAAAGTGTGGGGTTGCGTTAGGTAATCGACAACTAATGTTTGAAAAACTATGTCATAAATCTTTTAAGTCATTGGGTCAATGTTAGGGCGTCCTATGGAGGCCACGAGCTTTATGACTTGAATACAATAACAATTGTGCAAGGGCCGCTGCACCGACGCTCGACTGTAGTGTTAAATAAACAAATATTCCCACATTATGGATAGATACAAACAGAGAAGTTAGTCCATGAAAATAANACTCAGCTGTAGTGTTAAATAAACAAATATTCCCACATTATGGATAAATACAAACAGAGAAGTTAGTCCATGAAAATAATATTCTGATATGAATACGTATACTCTCACAGGTAAATTATATATTTAGTAAGTGTTACGATTCATGCTTGAAGTCCATCTTCTGTTATGTGGTCCAACTGCAATCCTATTGTACATTGCGGGACGTGCAAATCATAGCATTTAAAATAGAGAGACAACAAAAGCAGAGCAAACGACTGTTGTCAGAAAACCACCCACAATTGGAAACCTTAAGAGGAATACGCCTCAGTGAGTGGCACGAACTAGTCAGGAGCAGGGACAAAACCAATTTGAATGAGAAGAAGTTTGAGAAGAGTGGTACATCATTTATAGTGCCCGCTAGGAAATGCTTCATATGTCATGATTTTGGCAATCGCTTCCAGTTGCCAAGCCAAATTGTGACTTTCTCCGAGCAAGGGGCAGTGGATGAATTGCATGATTATCATCTTCTATTGAATGAGGGTGATTTGCTTATGGTTCGACAAGTCCTACAGATTGAGACTGTGATGGAGCAACAATGGCTTTGTCATAACATTTTTCACATCAAGTGTATAGTGAAAGGCAAGGTAAGCAACATCATCATTGATTGAGGTTGTAAGAAAAATGTGACATTAATACTAATGATAGATAAGTTGAGCATCACGGCTCAGAGATATCCTCAATTGCATTACTTGACATTGTTGAAGAAGGAGATCGAGTCAATATTAAAAGGAGGTGTCTTATGGAGTTTTTGATTGTGAGCCATTTGCAGGATCAGTTTTGGTGTGACGTGGTGCCCATGGATGCCCGCCGCTTTTTGTTGGGGAGACCATGCCCATATGATTGTAGGACTCAACATGACAGGTTCATGGAGATCCACTCCACCAAAAATGACAAACACATAGTCCAACTTTCTATGGATCCGAGATTATAGGTGCCCTTGTTAGCAGAGAAGCATCAGGAGGATCAGTCCTAGTGATGGTAGAGGACCGTGAGAGAGAAGAGCTGGTAACAAACATTGGGCAACCAATACAAATAGAGTTTCATGACATACTGTTCGCTAACTTACCACCAAAACCGCCACAATTCAAGAAGATTCAGATTGTCCTCTCCTCAGATTGGATTTAACCAACCTTAGGTTGCTTATGTAGAATTCAGTAGAATACACTTGATACAAAATCCTTGTTGAGTTTAGTAAGATACTCCTAGATGGTTGGACTGATATGGATGTTTGCTCGCAAATGGTAAAAACTTCTCAGGTGCTTTTGAGAACAACGCAGTCGCCAGTGAGATCCAGGTGCTTCTCAGACCACAGTCGAAGACCCCTTAACCTCGGAAGTTTACCAACAACTCCACTAATTTCAACGTGCAAACAAAAGTTTCGACGAATGAGGCCAAAACTCTCCCAATCCCAAGAGATTAATGTGTGAGCTTCCCGCATTATTTGTCACGGTACTTTAGCGCTACAGTATTGCAGGATTCAAAATCACAGAAGATGGGAGACAAACAACTGAAATAGTTTGTTTTGTTTTGCTTTATTTCTTATTATGTTTCATTCCTTTTTAGTCATTTCATATATATGAGTTGAATTAGGTTTTGAAAGTCAGTTTTTGGCGTATGTTTCTATTTTGGATAGCCATCGGTTGCCAGTGTTCCCCTTCTAAGGCTGTATCCTAAGTCGAGAAGGTGCTCCCGCTGTAGCTAGATCATGCAAGGATATTTTTCCTTGCCTAACTCCTCAACAACCTTTACAACCATGACCCTTGCTACCACATTCCCGAGGCAGCCTTCCCCTTTTTTGTTCTGCAGTCCACTGCCCTTCCTCTTCATTGGTTCTTGCTGTCCTAGCAACCTGCTTCGCTCCTTTCGCTGTCCCATACCTTCACCTTCACTGCTGCAGCCCTCCACTCATTTCTTTTGTTGTTGTTCTACCTCTGTCCCTCCGTTCGACATCACCGCCGCTGCCCTGCAAGCCCATCCCTTACTGTCATGTCGTTGTTCAGCCGTTCAGCGACGCAGCCGCAACCCTACAACTCTTCTTGCTGCTGTGAGCTTACCTGACTTTTCTAAACCACCTTACCATACCCTGCGACCGCCCACCTTCCTACAATCTAAAAACCAACCGTAGCCGTCCCTTGCTTCCTTCTGACCATTCCCTCACTTCCATGCGAGTTTTTCCTTTGTAAACCGCAGCATCTCCTCCCTCTATCTAATCCCTAGTTGAGTTATGTTGTGTCTTTGTTTTTTCTTAGTTTCAAGCGTTTGTGCTTGTAATCTTACTTACTTTTTTAGTAATATTAGCTTACCTTATTGTTGTTTAGTTTAACTCCGGTATCAATTTATTTCTACAACTAGCACGTACTTGTATGTTAGGTCTTTCATTCTTCTAACCTCAAATATTCCATTTAATTTAAATTGTACACTAAGAAACAAAAATTATATCTGAAAATTGTTTGACAAAGTTTAAAGAGTTAACTCATAGACATGCCAAAAAATCTATATGCACCGAGGTTNTTTGTTTAGGTTAACTCCGGTATCAATTTGTTTCTACAACTAGCATGTATTTTTATGTTAGGTCTTTCATTCTTCTACCCTCAAACATTCCATTTAATTTAATTTGTATACTAAGAAACAAAAATTATGTCTGAAAATTGTTTGACAAAGTTTAAAGAGTAGACTCATAGACATGCCAAAAAATCTATATGCACCGAGGATGAAAAAAAGTAAATATATAAAGATTAAGTACCAACAAAAAAAAAAAAAACCAAATTGAGAGCTAGTTAGAATGATCAAGACAACAATAAAATATCTGTTGAGTGGCATCATTGAATTGACAGACTGAAGATGAGGTCCAAAGAGCCGAGAAATAAATATAAGATTGTGAAGTCTAGTGAATCTCTCACTTTGACTCAGAAATATCAAAAGAGATTGAGAAGGTCAGGCTAGAAGAACATAGCAGAAAAGGTCTGTGATAGCCCTGAAGAGAGTGGGAGAGGAGTGCAGTGTAGTGAGAAATCAAAGATTGAACAGCATGAGAGTACTATGAGGAGAGGCATTGCTAGACCAAGCAGTAACAACAAGAGATTTGGATAAAATTGTTCCTTTTGGCATTTTAATTCATGTGGTGAACTGGCGATGGGAATTGGGTACCGAACCCTACCCTTGAATGATGCAAAATTTGCTATATGCGCTTTGTCATGAAGTTTGTAGCAATGTGACACACCTTGCAGTGCTTGTGCACTTTGTAGCTACACGAAGCCTTGGGGAATCGCTCTGCTTCTTTATTAAAGCACGCTTTTTACAACATCAGTAGATGCTTGTATATTCTTCTTGTTCCATCCCAGTGCAGAACTCCCAATGTGATGGGCATTTACATTCATATAACAGAATTTTTACGTATTTACATATATAACACCTAAACATTCATATTTACATGCATACCACTCAAACTTTTAAAATCACGTCAAAGATACCACCATCACTATTTTTTTAAAACTGAAATATATCTTTTCATGTATAAGGCCATGTCACCAATATATTATAAGTGTAAATATCAAATTTCGCGTGTTCGAAATGGAAAAACATAAGAATTATGTGGTATGTTTGTAAATTTCTTTATGCTAATTATATCTTATGTTCATAAATCTGTCTGAGATATGCTTGAGGTTCTACTTATATTTTATGCCATGTTGTAAGATTGTACTGTCCTCTCAGTTTGTTTTTCTATCTGGAATGTGGATTTTCTTTAATCATTATCATTAGCCTTCTTTGGTAGACTTTTACTTCAGAATTACCTCATTTTGTTATTGCTCTGGAATACCTTTTTTTTTTGGCAATAGAAAATAATCTGTTTTTTCTGACTGTTTCTGTTAAATGTTAGCTCTGCAAAACTGCTGAAGAGCATCCAGATATTTTATTTCTCAAAGTTGACTTCGATAAGAATAAGCCAATGTGCAAAAGGCTAAATGTAAGAGTTCTTCCATTTTTTCATTTTTACCGTGGCGCAGAAGGAAAATTAGAATCATTTTCGTGCTCGCTAGCAAAGGTAAGAATGTAACATCAATATTTATGAGTTCTTATGTGTCCTTGGCTCCTTGCCCTGCCCTTTACTATCTTGTTATTGCGGTCTCATCTATATATGAAGTTAGCACAATTGAAAATTAAAAGAAATCTCCATGTGCCTTTCTGAAAGCTTTCATAACTACCTATAGATGGAGGGGATCCTATTTATATGATTTTAAAGGCAATCAACTAATTGATTGGCTGACCTTTTCCCTTTCATATCATAACTTCTTTAATAGAAATGATATAATTTTATATCTTGCTCCAGTACACTTCAAGCATTTAATTGATAGGGCAAAATCATAATTTCATACATTTAGCACGGCTTTGGCTGTATTATCGCCACCCATAACCATCATGATAACCTATGTATTCAATTTGGCTTAATATTCTTTTATCTTAATTATAGCTCATCAAATTTATAATATTTTATCTATTTTCATTTATTACCCATAACACTCTTCCTAATGGCAAAATAAAGCTTGTATGTCATATGATTTCTTTCTAACATTGATTTTAATATCTCATGCATTTATGAAAATTAGTCTTTCTAAACTTTTTGGTGTGTGGGAGTGTTTCCCTCAACTTACTCTTATTATTCCTGTTGCTCCATTTTGTTTTTTTAGAAAAAGCCCGAGAGCAAATATATTAATACGGAAAAGATACAGAAATGTTGTACGAGAAGACCTAAAAAAATCCCAACTCATACAATATAACACACACAAAACCCATATAAAACAAAGATCATAAAGGTAAAAAGCCACAAAAGGACACAAAAGTGGTAGGGACGTCCCACTTTAGTCCTCCTGCCTCTAGTTCTCGGAAGTGAGCCGGCTAACAAATTGGTAAGGTGAGTACCATTGCCCGTAGTAACCAAAGTATCATCCATCAGATTCCTGAGCTCAAATAGATCTCATTCAACTTATTCTTATTGTTCATGTTGCTCCATGCCACTCACATATTACCTTATGAAGAGAAATTATTGTGTAAATTTTGTTATATATATAAGGTTGTGGCTTATGTTTCCCTCAACTTACTCTTATTTTTCAAAGCCAGAACATATATATATATATATATATATATATATATATATATATATATATATATATATATNGGAAGTTCTTCTCTCACTCGACAATTTCTGCATTCATTTTCCGCGATCGTCGACAACGACGTAGGGATTCTGCGGCTTTGTTCGCGCCTGCTTCTGCGTCGAGTATCGACCTCGTCGAGTTGCAAGTTCCGCGACTCATCTTTTTGCGTCAGCGTCCAGTTTCGACGCTGCACCTCTGCTTTCCGCGCCCGACGACTCTTTCCTTCATTTTCGACGCTTCTTCTGTTCGTGTCTGCGCCAATGCTTCTCTCCGACTCGATCTTCTGCCTTGTTTTTGCGCCCATCTTTCTCTCCAGTCCGACGCAAGCTTCTCGCTGCAGGTGACAGCTAGTTGTTCTGATGACACTTCCTTCTTCTTTCGCTAAACCGACAAAAACTTCCTTTGACCACGTGATGGGAAACCCTTAGGTGGAGTCCGGGTGGTATTCCCCTCAAGCTATAAGGACTGTCGCGATGACACAGATAATTGTCCTTTTGTTAAGAAGGGAAATAGAAAATGTGGGAAAAAAATAATTTTTTTCTCTGACTCAGAAATTTCTACCATGACAGAAAAATTCAAGTTTGCTCTTATTGGAAAATTTCAGTGGGGACACCCACCTATGGAGGTTATCAGAAAGAGCGTAGATGATCTCAAACCAGCAGACAAGTGGAAAGTGAGACTTATGGATGAGAGACATGTGTTGATCCAACTAACAATGACTGAAAATTACACCAGAATTTTCTTCAAGAAATATCTTAATATCAAACGAAAAGCTATGAAGTTACTCAAGTTGTCTCCTGATTTCGACCCAAATCATGAAACTTCCATTGTACCGGTATGGTTTAGTTCACCTGGTCTCAAGCTTCATTTTTTTCACCATCAGGTTCTCTACTCTATTGGGGTCATCCTAGGGGATCCTTTGAAGCTAGATCTGTCTACTTTCAACCTAACCAGACCCTTGGTGGTCAGAATACTTGTGAAAATGGATGTTACTTTACCGGATGTTACTGAAGTTTGACTGGGCACAACCCACAATGGATATTGGTAACAAATCGTCTTGGAACACAGACCCCTATATTGTACCCACTGTAAGATGTTTGGTCATATCTTTGATAAATGCTACAAACTCCATCCTAATTTGAACTAAGGTTCAAGTGAATAAGGATGGGTCTAACCCTATTGCTCTGGACATTTCAGTTTCACTTGGGGAGGATACTATCAGACAGGTGGTGCTGTTGTCCTTGAGGACCCCTTCATGACACTGCTGTTACTGTTACTGCGAGTGATGTGATGTTGACACCTGCAAACCCCATAGAAAACAATACTGATGGACTATTACCTACAAATGATAGTGTTCAGACTGATAATCAGAAGAGGCTCGCAACTCCACTTCTTCAAGAAATATCCGGTGTAGAGTCAACTCATACTTCACATATACTAGAACCTATTGTGGGTACTATGGTTGGTATTCCTTCTTCAGCTCTACCACGCCATCAAACTGATTCTTCGGAAGAGGAATGGTAGGTCTATTCAAGGAGGAAGAAGAAGAATGGAGGCAGACTCCAGCTCAAGAACATATTGGATGATACATTGGTTACTTCTGACAATGACAATCATCTTACCAGCTTATTAGCTTGGTCCTTTCCTAGAACTAGAGGCAGAGGCAATACCAAATTGGATCGCTCTCTAGCCACCTGATACTATGTATTTCGACACTGTTAGGTTTTTTATTTAAATATCTAATGTATTTTTCTATTTTTTCTAGTTTTGAAACCATTTGTGGTTTTTTAGTGGGCAGGGTGCAATGTTTGGGCCCTCCCACACTTTGTAATATATATATATATATATATATATATATATATATATATATATATATATATATATATATATATATNGTGGGAAGGGTGTAAGATTGGTTAAGGGGGTTGTTTGATGAAGAATGAAAATGAAAATGGAAATAGCTGTGGTGGTTGAGGATGACGAAATACTGTTGTTGGACTGCAAACTGGATGCCGGAACAGCAGTTCAGCAGCTGTATAGCCAGAAAGTGGTAAGACGAATGGTGAAATAGCGAAGTATGGATGACAGGGAGGTTCAAGCACTTTTTCTCTTGGGGATACACATTCACCACCTGAAGAAATACTTGCTATAACTCTCAAAATTGGATAAACATGGGAGAAAAGTCTCCAAACAATATAAACCAAACAAAATGTCCCAAAACCAAAAAACAACAGCATATAATTATTTTTTGCGCAGCAAAGAAATGATTTTGAGGAAATGATTACTTTTTTCATTCATGAGTTGTGCTTCTATAGAGCTATACAAACCTTTTACAAATAATTTCTAAACTTGTTTTATTTTTTATGACCCCTCAAAATAAGATTCAAATCTTAACACTCCCACTCTAGATGTGCAAAAGATATCCACTAAGCCCATCTTGTTACATAATCTAGACAAATCTAATGAACTAAGTCCTTTAGTGAGGTAGTCAGCCACTTGCTCTCTAGTGGCTACATGAATTAGCTCCAGTAGCCCGTTATTCAACTTTTCCTTGATGAAGAACATTTTGGTTCTATTGTATTGCACCGAGTTGTTGGCAATGCTGATTGCTGACTTGTCACACCACAACTTCATTTGAGTTTCTTGATCCACCTTGAGCTCGACCAACAAGGCTCTCAACCACATCATCTCGACAACTCCTGAGGCCATGACCGTATACTCTGCCTCTGCTATTGACCTTGCTACTACAAATTGTTTCTTGCTCTTCCAAGTGACCAAGTTGCCTTGCCCTCTACGAACATGCAGTATTCTGAGGTGGATCTGTCTTTTGCACTACTCGCCCAGTCAACATCACAATAGCCCTTAATGTCTACATGTCATTCTTTATGAAGATCAACCCCTTCCCTAGTGCATTCTTCAGGTACCTCAATACTCCTTAGATCATGCATATCGTGGCTCACCACTTTCACTACAAATGAGATGTCGAGACGCTTGTGACTCAGGTGAATCAGACAACCCACTAGTCTCTGGTATCTGTCATGATAAACTTATTCTTCCGCCTCTACACTCAGTTTGACATTATGATCAATTGGAAAGACTACAAACTAACATTCCAGCTTGTCTGTTTCTGTGAGCAGAGCTAGTACACATACTTTTTCTGAGATAAGACCATCTTCTTTGGTCCATGAGCCACCTCAATCCCAAGAAAGTATCTGAGCCGTCCAAGGTCCTTCACCTCAAATTGTTTGCCCAATCTAGCATTTAGTTGAATAATCTATCTTAACATCACAAACGATAATCATGACATCAATATACACAACAAACTTAGTGATGTGACCACCATTTTGACGAAAGAACACCATATGGTCGACATTGATATGCTGATAGCCCATACCCACCATAGCTTTTCTAAATTTTTCAAACCAAGCTCGAAGAAACTGTTTCAAGCCATAAAATGACTTCCTGAGCCTGCACAACCTACCCCACTGTTTGAACTGTGCTGAATTCTGGTGTTATGTCCTTATACACCTCTTCCAATAACTCACCATGAAGAAAATCATTATTCACATTTAGTGTAACCTCCACCCACCATTAACAACTAGAGAAATCAGTGTTTTCACTGTGTTCATCTTTGCGACAGGTGCAAAAATCTTGTCATAGTCAATGTCATGTCTGACTGTACTCTTTCGCAACTAATCATGCCTTGTAACACTCCAATTTCCCTTATGGGTTTTGTTTTACCGTGAAAATCCAATTGCACCCAATTGCTCTTTTCCCCGCTGGTAATGTATTATCTCCCACGTCCCATTCTTATAAAGAGCGCCAGGTTCCTCCAACATGACAAATTTCCATTTTGGATTTTCTTTAGCTACCTGCCAACATTTGGGTATAGAGACAAAAGGTGCAATCAAAGCTCCGTATATAAATGATATGTTAGAGTATGAGACAAATTGAGTATTATCATGTGAGAAATTAAAACAATTAGGAAAATAATAATCAGGAGAACGACTCACATTGCTGCGAGAGGTTCTCCTGAAAGTAATGAGAGTGGAAGAAGGGAGAGGAATCATATCACCTGGGTAGACCAGGACAAGGAACTTGATGACACGAATGACACGATAAACATTGTTCCTTCATTCTGCCTCTTCCTCCTTGTATACACTCTCAGCTCCCTTTGAGCTTGAATCCCTCCACCTTCAGGTTCATTTTTATCATATTTCTACTCTTTTTTTAGTTGATCCTTTCAACACAACAGGACAAGGCATCATTCCCACATGCACCAATCTCTGACCATCAATACTCCCCCTCACACCTCATACCTTCAGTATCTGATAAGTCACTAAAGGTGAGGTCACCTCCAGGGTATAGTAAGGTTTGAACTCTCTATAGGACACATTCATGCTCACAAACACTCTCGTTTCTATCAGAATCCGACAAACATATCCCTTATGAGTAGCATAATAACCCAGAAAAATACATTTCACAACTCTATGATCTAGTTTTCATATTAATGGTCTTTTGTCCTTCACAAAACATACACAACTAAAAACCTTCAATTGGATACATTATTATGTTTTTTAAATATCTAACAAAAAGACTTACAATTCAGTACTCTCGAGGGTATTCTGTTGATCAATTGAGTCGATGTTAAAATTGCTTGGCTCTACAAGTGCTTTGAGACATTAATCTTGATCATCATGCTTCGAGCTGTCTCTAGAAGGTGTCTATTCTTCTTCTCTACGACTTTGTTTTGTGCTGGTGTGTATGAACATGAAGTTTGATGTTGTATCCCTCAAGCTCACAAGTATTTCCTAAACGTCTTGTTGATATATTTTATCCCATTATCAGACCTCAATACCTTCACTACTGCACCGTATTGAGTCTGAATCACCATGTGAAAATTAGATATAACCAAGTAACACAAGAAAAACAATCAATGAAAGTCACAAAATATTTGTAACCATTCATAGAAGTTGTAGAAGATTCCCCATACATTTGAGTGCACCAAATCAAAAATATAAGAACTCCTTTTACTAGAGCTAACAAAAGAGCTCCTCGTATGTTTACCAAACTCACAAGCATCACAAATAATATATTTTTTTTATTTTTCTTTTCATACAATGATGATTACAAACCATTCAATAGACCAAATGAAGAGTCCCACTCGCCTGTGATGTAGCATCAAACATTCACTCTCAAATTCTCCTGCCCCAGTATTCTCAACCATGAATGTCAAGACTGAGTTCATCCCTTTTCTATCCAAGTACCAAAGTCCACTATGCCACATGCCAGTCCCAATCTTTGATCAGTTTCCTTCTCTTGAAAGATCATCTTTGGAATATCAAATGAAACAACACATTTTAGTTGGAGTATAGTAACACTGATGGATAAAAGATTCACTGGAAATGAAGGAGCATGCAAAACATTAGGCAAAGTCACAGAATTGGTGCACCTCACTATACCCTTACCAACCATAGGTTGTGTTGTACCATTAGCGGCCTGAATACTCTATGGAACTGTTAGGTGAGTATAGGATGAGAACTCACTAGCGACACCTGTCAAATGTTGAGATGCATCATAATCTACTATCTATTCTGATGATCTTGTGGTGGATATAGAGACGAGCATGTGTATCACAAACACCTTTGGCTGAGTGAACATAACTAGCAGTGTTCCCCTTAGATGACGAGAAGGTGGATGCATCCCCGGTCGCATTACCTACCACTCTCTACTTCCTTTTCAACATCTCCAATAACTCTTGATCCTCATCGGCAAATACTACCCTTGTCTTTCCCTCATTCTTTGCTACCATTAGATTTGTCTGGTAGCCTTATTTTCCACCTCTTGAGCCCCCATGATTACGATCACGATCTCTAGGCTGTTCACATCCACCCGTCTCTCTCCTTGGGTGGCTTTGGACAAGTCATGCTCAAGTTTCCCACTTCTCCACAGTCGTAGCACATGCGAGTTTCTCCCTGGGTACCTCTCATACCTGAGCTCGATGCAAAGAAAGCTAGTCGTGTACCTAGAAGTTTTCTCGAAATAGAGTATACCCTCATGCGACTCTTCTTCTGTATCATCAATATAACTATTCCTCAAACTTCTTCGGTTTCTAACGTATGTAGAACCAAATTTCTCTTCTTCATTACTACTATTGTTTAGTAACAACGACAGGGTCAAGACATACGAAGATCTTAAAAGCCCACTTGTTATTTCACTGCAGGAAAGTCACTCGAGCTTCTCTTTTCACATGAGCACCATTCATGCCTCTTCCGTTCGTGAACATATGCTGCTCCTCCCTACCTCACACCTTGGTCCTCTCTACAATAGACACCAAAGCCCTTTCCTTTGTTTGCGTCTCTTCCCTGCGTCGCATGAGTTTGGTCCTGCTTCACCGACCTCGGTTTTGACTAGCGAGGAAGGCAACGATTGAATCCCAACGCACGAAGACATTCAAAATTTCTATCTTCTTCCACCTTCGTCTCCCTATNTGATGGAGTCCAGCAACATACTGAGATATGGTCTTCCGCCCGAAACAATGATATAATCATTCTGAGAGTTACTAAGATATGATATTTCTTTCTTCTTCTTCCTAGATTTGTAAACCTGCCAATCATCTGCCAGAGGAAGTCTCGTGTGAACAATAGGTAAATCTTCGATGGAGGTAAACTGCTGATCTGACACAGCCCGGAGCACATGGGGTGTTAACGAGCCGAACACGATCGAGCACAGGCTTAGCTTGTGTTCGGCTCGTTTATATTTAGAGCTCAGAAAGTGTGTTCGTGTTCATCTCATTTGCTTAGCGAGCCGAACACGAGCCGTTCACGAACAAAGAGTCAAATCGCGTAGCCATAAGATGCTAAAGATTTGGGCAAGATTTAAAACATCATTTGAATCTAATTTAATAATTTTATTCTATTTTATTCATTAATACTTTTAATTGATTATAAATCTTTGTAGCATTATAGTCAATTAATTTTTTTAAAGATACTACTCATCAAAGATATATATATAATTGATTAGTAGTATTTCGAGCCAAAACGAGCCGAACACGAACAAATAAATATTGGTTCGTGTTGTTCGTGTTAGACTCGCTAACTTAACGAACAAGCCAAACACGAGCAATTCGCGAACAACGAGCCGTTTTGACAGCCCTAGCAGCACACCTTGAACTTGACACTCCTCCATAACATGAGTGCCCTTTTCTCTCGCAGTAGGTGGATCCAAGCCACTTCGGCTAGCATTTGCTACAGCACAATTCGTAGAATCTGTAATCTGAGGAAGAATTGTCTCAACAACAGTAGGCGGAAGCTGCTGGTCTGATTGGTGGGAGTAGCCTTATGAGTTAAATTCTCATTCAACATTTCTGAAAGATTTACAGTATTTGTTATATTTTTTTCCACATGGATGGTGTTGTTAGGACCTGCCGATCTCAAATGTGGGTGAAGCCTGAAGCATGTGACTGAGGGGTGCCCAAACAGCTTACAGTGATTGCAGTAGTATGATTTTTGTTTAGCTATAATTGGCTGCCAATACCTATATATTTCGGGTAGAGCAAGCACGAGAACAAGACACCTTAATATTTTTGACTTTGTTCCAACCAATGTTTCACACATTGGAGTGCATCCAAGAACGATATATAAAATGGAGTTGTTCCACTGAAATGAATGGGCGAGCTGTTTAACAAATGCATAAATATTTGTGGTACCATATTTGGTTGTTCATTTAATTAATGGTTTAATAGAAAAAATCTTGGATCATGATTTTCAGATCAAATTTCCATCTTGATGTCCCAAAATCATTGAATTTATTTTGAGATGATTGTAATATATGAAAATCAATATTACACTTATCTCAATGCAAATTTAAATGTTGTTATTATTTGTCTTGCTTCATACGTATGCCCCATAGAAATTGAAATTTATGTCAGATATGGTGAAATGCATCGACAAACAATGACGGCCAATTGAAGTTAATTGAAGTTTATGAGTGATAACTAATTTTGTCACATATTGTAGTAATCTAGTAAATGAGGAATATGAGCAAATTGAACTTGTTATAAAGGGGTAACATATTTGGCTTGCTACGATTTTGGAGGTAGGATTTTTATAGGTTGTGTAATGTTCACGAATTAATCTGAAAACAACAAAACATTCAATTCATTTATTCGTAAATCTTTTTGGGTTTTTTATAGGTGTGTGGAGCTAAATGACGTCATTTGGCAAATTCCAGCAGATATCCATAACAATATTTCTATGATGTGGAAATTAGGCAACAAGGACTGGAAGTGCATTGTCTTTCTTGTTTATGCCATAGTGCAACACCTATATCTGGGACGGTAAGCCTACAAGAGTCTAGGGTTGTAAATGAGTCGAGCCAAACTCGACTCAGACCTTGAGCTCAAATAACAAGCTCAAGTAGGCTCACTAATCGGCTCACGAATTTGAATAAAATTGTTTGCCATGTGAGTTCTCCAGAGAAGCCATCTGAGTGATGGATGGTGGGATAGAAGTTAAATGCCATGACAACCCCAGAGAAGGTATAAATTTGATTGGAATCTTGCTAGTCAAGCTTGCTCACGAGCCGACGAACCAAGCCTTGACAAGCTTGTGCTCAAGATCGCGGCTTGATAAACTCGAATCATGAGCTTATTAATGAGAGCAGCACAAGCCGGCTTAGCTCACTTGCACCCTTACAACAGGNAATCATGAGCTTATTAATGAGAGCAGCACAAGCCGGTTTAGCTCACTTGCACCCTTACAACAGGTCTTTTAAAAAGTAATTGGTAGCGTCAATTTGGTGGCAAGTAAACTAACACCATAATTTTCATGAACTTTGTTCAGAGAAGGCTTTATGAATGTTCATGATTCGTGAATAACACTGATGGATCTATTTAGAAGGAGGGGGCATTTCTCTGGTTTAGGTTACCTATTTTATTGCCACTTCAAATTTTTTACAAGTACATATCGAACCTTCATTGATCAGCGTGGGAAGGGTGTAAGATTGGTTAAGAGGGTTGTTGGCTGAAGAATGAAAATGAAAATGGAAATAGCTGTGGTGGTTGAGGATGACGAAATACTGTTGTTGGACTGCAAACTGGATGCCGGAACAGCAGTTCAGCAGCTGTACAGCCAGAAAGTGGCAAGACGAATGGTGAAATAGCGAAGCAAGGATGACAGGGAGCTTCAAGCACTTTTTCTCTTGGAGATACACATTCACCACCTGAAGAAATACATGCTATAACTCTCAAAATTGGATAAATATGGGAGAAAGTCTCCAAACAATATAAACCAAACAAAATGTCCCAAAACCAAAAAATAACAGCATATAATTATTTCTTGCGTAGTGAAGAAATGATTTTGAAGAAAGGATTACTTTTTTCATTCATGAGTTGTACTTCTATAGAGCCGTACAAACCTTTTACAAATAATTTCTAAACTTGTTTTATTTTTTATGACCCCTCAAAATAAGATTCAAATCTTAACACTTCCACTCTTGATGGACAAAAGATATCCACTAAGCCCATTTTGTTACATAATCTAGACAAATCTAATGAACTAAGTCCTTTAGTGAGGCAGTCAGCCACTTGCTCTCTAGTGACTACATGAATTAGCTCTAGTAGCCCGTTATTCAACTTTTCCTTGATTAAGAACATTTTGGTTCTATTGTGTTGCACCGAGTTGTTGGCAATGCTGATTGCTGACTTGTCACACCACAACTTCATTTGAGTTTCTTGATCCACCTTGAGCTCGACCAACAAGGCTCTCAACCACATCATCTCGACAACTCCTGAGGCCATGACCGTATACTCTGCCTCTGCTATTGACCTCGCTACTACAAATTGTTTCTTGCTTTTCCAAGTGACCAAGTTGCCTTGCCCTCTACGAATATGCAGTATTCTGAGGTGGATCTGTCATCTGCACAACTCGCCCAGTCAAAATCACAATAGCCCTTAATATCTACATGCCATTCTTTATGAAGATCAATCCCTTCCCTAGTGCACTCTTCATATACCTCAATACTCCTTAGATCATGCATATAGCGACTCACCACTTTCACTACAAATGAGATGCCGAGATGCTTGTGACTCGGGTAAATCATACAACCCATTAGTCTCTGTTATCTGTCATGATAAACTTATTCTTGCGCCTCTACACTCAGTTTGACATTCTGATCAATTAGAAAGACTGCAGACTAACATTCTAGCTTGTCTGTTTCTGTGAGCAGATCTAGTACATACTTTTTCTGAGATAATCTCCTTTGGTCCATGAGCCACCTCAATCTCAAGAAAGTATCTGAGCTGTCCAAGGTCCTTCACCTCAAATTCTTGCCCAATCTAGCATTTAGTTGAATAATCTGTCTTAACATCACAAACGATAATCATTACATGAATATACACAACAAGCTTAGTGATGTGACTACCATTTTGACAAAAGATCACCATATGGTCGACATTGATATGCTGATAGCCCATACCCACCATAGCTTTTCTAAACTTTTCAAACCAAGCTCGAAGAGACTGTATCAAGCCATAAAACGACTTCCTGAGCCTGCACAACCTACCCAACTGTCTGAACTGTGCTGAATCCTGGTGTTATGTCCTTATACACCTCTTCAAATAACTCACCATGAAGAAAATCGTTATTCACATTAAGTTAATATAACCTCCACCCACCATTAACAACTAGAGAAATCGGTGTCTTCATTGTGTTCATTTTTGCGACAGGTACAAAAATCTTGTCATAGTTAATGTCATGTATGACTGTACCCTTTCGCCACTAATCATGCCTTGTAACACTCCAATTTCCCTTATGGATTTTGTTTTACCGTGAAAATCCAATTGCACCCAATTGCTCTTTCCCCTGCTGGTAATGTATTATCTTCCACGTCCCATTCTTATCAAGAGCGCCAGGTTCCTCCAACATGATAAATTTCCATTTTAGATTTTCCTTAGCTACCTGCCAATGTATTATCTTCCACGTCCCATTCTTATCAAGAGCGCCATGTTCCTCCAACATGATAAATTTCCATTTTGGATTTTCCTTAGCTACCTGCCAACATTGGGGTATAGAGACAAAAGGTGCAATCAAAGCTCCGTATATAAATGATATATTAGAGTATGGGACAAACCGAGTATTATCATGTGAGAAATTAAAACAATCAGGAGAATAATAATTAGGAGAATGACTCACATTGCTGCGAGAGGTCCTCCTGAAAGTAATGGGAGTGGAAGAAGGGAGAGGAATCATATCACCTGGGTAATGAAATTCTGAAGTGGAAGGCACAGGTGTCTCAGGAGTCGGGGTAGACCGGGACAAGGAACTTGATGACACGAGCGACATGATAAACATTGTTCCTTCATTCTGCCTCTTCCTCCTTGTATACACTCTCAACTCCCTTTGAGCTTGAATACCTCCACCTTCAGCTTCATTTTCCTCATTTTTCTGCTATTTTTTAGTTGATCCTTCCAACACAACAGGACAAGGCATCATTCCCACATGCACCAATCTCTGACCATTAACACTTCCCCTCACACCTCATACCTTCAGTATCTGATAAGTCACTAAAGGTGAGGTCACCTCCAGGGTATAGTAAGGTTTGAACTCTCTATAGGGCACATTCATGCTCACAAACGCTCTCGTTTCTATCAGACTCCGACAAACATATCTCTTATGAGTAGCAAATAACCTAGAAAAATACATTTCACAGCTTTATGATCTAGTTTTCATACTAATGGTCTATTGTCCTTCACAAAACATACACAACTAAAAACCTTCAATGGGAGGACCTCATTATTGTGTTTTTTAAATATCTAACAAAAAGACTTACAATTCAGTACTCTCGAGGTTATTCTGTTGATCAATTGAGTCGATGTCAAAATTACTTCGCTCTACAAGTGCCAAGTGCTTTGAGACATTAATCTTGATCATCATGCTTCGAGCTGTCTCTAGAAGGTGTCTATTCTTCTTCTCTACGACTTTGTTTTGTGCTGGTGTGTATGAACATGCGGTTTGATGTTGTCTCCCTCGAGCTCACAAGTATTTCCTAAACATCTTGTTGATATATTTTATCCCATTATCAGATCTCAATACCTTCACTACTGCACCGTATTGAGTTTGAATCACCATGTAAAAATTAGATATAACCAAGTAACACAAGAAAAACAATCAATGAAAGTCACAAAATATTTGTAACCATTCATAGAAGTTGTAGAAGATTCCCCATACATTTGAGTGCACCAAATAAAAAACATAAGAACTCTTTTTATTAGAGCTAACAAAAGAGCTCCTCTTATGTTTACCGAACTCACAAGCATCACAAATAATTTTTTGTTTATTTTCCTTTTCATATAATGATGATTACAAACCATTCAATAAACCAAATAAAGAGTCCCACACGCCTGTGATGTAGCATCAAACATCCACACTCTCAAATCCTCCTGCCCCAGCATTCTCAATCATGAATGTCAAGATTGAGTCTATCTTTTCTCTATCCAAGTACCAGAGTCCACTATGCCACGTGCCAATCCCAATCTTTGGTCAGTTTCCTTCTCTTGAAAGATCACCTTTGGAATATCAAATGAAACAACACATTTTAGTTGGAGTATAGTAACACTAATGGATAAAAGATTCACTGGAAATGAAGGAGCATGCAAAACATTAGGCAAAGTCACAGAATTGGTGCACCTCACTATACCCTTACCAACCATAGGTTGTGTTGTACCATTAGCGGCCTGAATACTCTATGGAACTGTTAGGTGAGTATAGGATGAGAACTCACTAGCGACACCTTTCAAATGTTGAGATGCACCATAATCTACTGTCCATTCTGGTGATCTTGTGGTGGATATAGAGACCAACATGTGTATCACAAACACCTTTGGCTGAGTGAACATAACTAGCAGTGTTCCCCTTGGATGACGAGGTGGATGCATCCCCGGTCGCATTACTTGCCACTCTCTACTTCCTTTTCAACATCTCCAATAACTCATGATCCTCATCGGTAAATACTACCCTTGTCTTTCCCTCATTCTTTTCTACCATTAGATTTGTCTGGTAGCCTTATTTTACACCTCTTGGGCCCCCATGATTACAATCACGATCTCTAGGCTGTTCACGTCCACCCGTCTCTCTCTCCTTGGGTGGCTTTGGACAAGTCATGCTCAAGTTTCCTACTTCTCCACAGTTGTAGCACATGAGAGTTTCTCCCTGGGTACCTCTCATACCTGAGCTCTTTGCAAGGAAAGCTAATCGTGTACCTGGAAGTTTACTCGACGTACAATATATCCTCATGCGACTCTTCTTCTGTATCATCAATATAACTATTCCTCAACCTTCTTCGGTGTCTAACGTATGTAGAACTAAATTTCTCTTCTTTGCTACTACTTTTGTTTAGTAGCAACGACGGGGTCAAGACATACAAAGATCTTAAAAACCTACTTGTTATTTCACCGCAGGAAAGTCACTCGAGCTTCTCTTTTCACATGAACACCATTCATGCCTCTTCCGTTCTTGAACATATGCTGCTCCTCCCTACCTCACATCTTGGTCCTCTCTACAATAGACTCCAAAGCCCTTTCCTTTGTTTGCGTCTCTTCCCTGCGTCGCACGAGTTTGGTCCCGCTTCATCGAAGGCAACGATTGAATCCCAACGCACGAAGACATTCAAAATTTCTATCTTCTTCCACCTTCGTCTCCCTATCGCTCTCTCCTTGCCAATGTTCCTTCATCCCACTTGCAGGACGGTCATGGTTAGGGTAATCAAGAAAAAAGGAATTGCGCATGAAGATCACCAAAGCAATGTCACACTCCTTTCTCTTCCTCCGCTCAACCTTATTTTGCATGCCAAAACCTCTTCTGACTGTCTCGCAACAACCCGCTCCTCTATGCACAGAAGCCATAGTCTGCACCTTCTTGCGTCAAAACCCTTGCGCGATCTCCTTTGTTCCTTCCCAGTGAGCTGCAATCCCATCGTTGCCTTCCCATAGAATTGCGATCTCGTTTGTTGCCTTCCGAGCGAGTTGCGATCGCATCATTGCCTTCCCAGTCGCGGCTGCATCGCGATGATGAAACAAAAGATATGCTCCCAGTCGCCGCCGCTTGTAGTAGCCGCGATCCCGTCGACAACAACGATCGGTTGCTAGTATTAGGGCTCTGATATCATGAATAAATGATCATTTTTTTCATTCATGAGTTGAACTTCTATAGAGCCATACAAACCTTTTACAAATAACTTGACTTATTCTATATTTTTATTTAAAATTATACCCTCAAAATAAGCCACAAATTTTAACGCTTAGAAATAAATCTAATTATAATTATAATAATAGTAAAATGTTCCCACAAGCTAGAGCAATAAAGCAGGGAAATACCGCTTTCGGGAGTTTTATGGGAGAGGACCCCTTCCCGCTTCGATTCCATGATTGCAGGAAATGGCTCCCGCGTCATTCATGCATCAAATATGTATAATCTTTTCATCAAATCTCATTCAAAACAGTGTAATGGTTGATTTCCTCTACAAAAGTAACTCTTTCAATCATTATAAAGGTGAATTTCGGATGCTAAACTGATAGGAAAATCATAATTTTAGGAGACTTTAATGAAAGCTTCAATAGAGTATAATAAAGAGTATGAACATTATTACCTATAATGGTTGAAGGTGATCATCTACACCTTGCTATAAGAATTTCTATAGAATTTAATAAGAGGGCCGCATCCATGTTTTAACAAACAATGACCATTTCAAGCCTTCTTTTGCACAACTCAAATCTGAGACTAAAACTGCNCCGGGAGAGGACCCCTTCCCGCTTCGATTCCATGATTGCAGGAAATGGCTCCCGCGTCACTCATGCATCAAATATGTATAATCTTTTCATCAAATCTCAATCAAAACAATGTAATGGTTGATTTCCTCTACAGAAGTAACTCTTTCAATCATTATAAAGGTGAATTTCGGATGCTAAACTGATAGGAAAATCATAATTTTAGGAGACTTTAATGAAAGCTTCAATAGAGTATAATAGAGTTTAACTAGAGGAATACTCATTAAAGGATGAATAATCACACACACACACACACACGCACATAGATATATAGACACACACACACACACACACACACACACACACACACATATATGTATGTATGTATGTATGTATGTATGTATGTATGTATGTATGTATGTATTGGATGCATGCTTGCATGCATGCATGGATGGAATATAAATAATAAAGAGTATGAACGTTATTACCTATAATGGTTGAAGGTGATCATCTACACCTTGCTATAAGAATTTCTATAGAATTTG